>JAOTAW010000203.1:16766913-16781072 GCA_025629945.1 Erythroxylum savannarum
TTTGATGAAGATGGTATTTGGGATTTGTCAAGTGAAGAAAATTTCACTACCAAGTCCTCCAGTTGTGGTTAGAAGAATTGATGATGATCTTAAGGTGGAACCAATTCCTGCAGAGACTTCTAGTCATCTATAGAGATAGCGACGCATACCTACACATTTGCGGGATTATATTGTTAGCACTGCATGTGATTCTTTTGTTGATAGTGATGATACTGTTCACTATGCCTTGTTTGCATATTGTGATCCTTTGTCATTAGAGGATGCTACTCATGATGATTGTTGGGTGAAAGCCATGGATGATGAGATTCATGCTATTGAATAGAATAGTACTTGGGAGCTCACTACACTTCCTAAGGAAAACAAACTAATTGGTGTTAAATGGGTGTACAAGACTAAGTACAAACCCAATGAAGAGATGGATCGCTTCAAAGCTCGTTTGGTAGCTAAAGTTTATAAGCAAAAGCCATGTATTGATTATTTTGAGATGTTTGCTCTTGTTGCTACCCATGATACTGTGAGAATGATATTTTCACTAACTGCCTAAAATAGTTGGAAAATATTCCAAATGGATGTAAAACCTGCATTTTTGAATGGTTTTCTTGAGGAGGAGGTATATGTTGAACAACCTCCAGGTTAAGTTAAGAAAGGGGAATAATACAAGGTTTATAGGTTGAATAAGGCCTTGTATGGATTAAAACAAGCGTCTAAGGCATGGTATACTCGCATTGATTCTTATTTTGTTAGTCATGGCTTTCAGAGGAGTCCTTATAAGCATACTTTGTATATTAAATCTAATCCACAGGGTGATATTATCATTGTGTGCTTGTATGTGGATGATTTAATTTTCACTGGCGATAATCCAAAATTATTAGTGAGTTTCAAGGACGCTATGATTTCTTAGTTTGAGAAACCGATATGGGCTTAATGTCTTACTTCCTTGGTATTAAGGTGAATCAAACAGATGTAGGGATTTTTATTTCCTAGAAAAAGTATGCAGGTGATATTTTGAGGAAATTCAGGATGGAGTCGTGCACCCCTATTTTATCTCCTACTGAAAACAGATTAAAGCTTGTGAAAGATGGCATCGGTGAATTAGTTGATGCAACTAATTACAAGAAAATAGTTGGGAGTTGCAATACCTGACTATTACAAGGCTTGATATCATGTATGGTGTTAAGATAATTAGTAAATTTATGGAGAGTCCTTGCCAATTTCACTTGCACGTAGCTAAGGGTATCTTGAGATACATTAAAGGTACATTTAATGATGTTATTTTTTATTCCCGTAGTAATGATATGAAGCTTGTTGGATATAAAGACGGTGATTGGGCAGGTGATGTTGAGATGAGGAAGAGTACCTCTTGATTTTGTTTTTTTATCTTAGCACTGGAGTGTTTTCATGGTCATCTAAAAAGCAAAAAGTGGTTGCTCTCTTTATCGCAGAAGCAAAGTATATTGCAGCAGCAAGTTGTGCTACTCAAGCAATCTAGTTGCGAAGAATGCTTAGTGAGTTGAAGTATCAACAAGTCAAGCCTACGAAGATTTTTTGTAACAACAAGTCGACGATTGCAATGACAAAGAATCATGTGTTCCATAATCCCAGCAAGCACATTGACATATAGTATTACTACATTCGAGACTTGGTGAAAGACAATAAAATTGTGGTTAAGTTTTGAGTTGCAAATATATCTACAAAGTCATTAAAGGCAGATGTGTGTTTTGAAGCTCAAAAGGATACTTGGCACGAAGAAGCTTGAAGACTTGGTTTAAAGGAGGCTATGTTAGGAATTAAACCAAATAGATTAGGTGTTATTTATTTATTGATCTGAGTGTTTACATACAATCATGTCTTGTTTAACCTAAGTATATGCGCGCGCCCGTGTGTATGTTTGTTTGTTGAGTGTGTGCCGTGTAACAAGAGACAAGAGTGAATACAATTTTTTTTAAAAAAAAAAAAGAGGAAAACGAAACAGAGAGAGACAAGTCGGTGTTGTATTCTGTATGGCCGAGATACGACTGTGTTGCTTTTGGTTTGACAAATGAAGTGAGTTTTGTGGTTGTCTCTCTTGACAAATGCTTTCTGTTCTTCTCTGGAAAGTAATTTCAACTCGTGGTGCTGATAAAACATACGGACATCAAGTTCCTCGTATTCATAAACTGTTTCTTGGGCGCTGATATTTGTCGTGGAACGGAAGGTACCTGAAGTTGGGAGGACCATGGTGGGGAAGAGCACAAGTTGTATGCAGGAATTAAGACTCAATAAACCACGTATACGAATAAGAAGAGGTATGTTTAAGTTAAGTCGTGGCCAGCATGTGTGAAAGTCTGAGTGATTCCCATCTGTTCCAGCGACTTTCAGGGAACATGATGAAAAGAGCGACTGAGTGCACTCTAACAATTTGACAGGGGTAAATAGACCTTTGTACATTTTTTGCCATTTCTACAATCATGATGAGGTCACTTACATTTCCATACAAATCAGTTTCGATAAATGGAGTTAAAAGAATTTCTATTGAAGAGAGTTGTAGAATAAGATCAGTACAACTGAGATACCAATGATGATTGGAAAAGCTGTGACCAAGTAAAGAGCTCCATAACCCTGCAAGAGCGTTAAGTCATTCGGGTTATAACAATTGGCTAGTGGAATTCTCTCTTCTACCATATGGAAAAATGCGATTGCCACAGAAAGGTGCAACTCATGGAGTAGATCGTGCTTTTAATTAAAATTTCCTAAAAACTATCTAAAATTATTTGTCCTGTTGACAAATGCTTGCCAGCTTTGCAGGCAGTCAGGGGTTTTCCCACCTACAGATGAGAAAAAACAGGGGGAAAAAATATTCTGCACAGACGAAAAGTTAGCAATTACCGATTTCTATCAATACTACAGAATGTTAAGAGATGCTACGGTAAAATTGCTTCCCTATTTCCTTGTTGCTGTGATATCTTAAGTACGAACTTTGCTTGCACCTATTAAAGGAAACAATGACATCAAAACTGGACTGATAAGACCTACCCAAAGTATGTCAGTTTTAACTGTGATAAAAAATGGCATAACTACCAAACATTCGAATTTTTAGCAAGGAGAACTAACCACAACTGGAGGAACCTCAGTGTCATTGTTAACATCAGCCTCTTCAATATCAGCAGCTGAATCCCAATCCATTTTAACTCTTTTAGCAGCCTCTTGAGGATTAATACCGGTGTCAGTAGCTTTTGCATAAAGGGATTTCCTTGCCGTTTTCTTTGGTGTTTCAACCTACTCAACAGACATGGCATGCATGAATTGGAAAGAGAGCATCAAGAAGGTATAAATTCAGTTTTGAGAATCGGGTAGAAGAATATTTCATGATAATCATTTGTCATTGAGTAATGTCTATTGTCAGGACCATGAACACCTTGCGTCCACATTACGTCAGTCTTCAGTTGGTGTAATATGAGACAAACAACTGGGAACATTAAAGTAGTACAGCAAGGAGGTATGGGACGTATTCAATTTAATATGCATTGACCTCCATAGTTACCATCTACTTATCAGTAACATATTATTCATACTGAAACAGTAGATAATTATAGAACAAGAAGAACATAAAGAGCATGAAAAGCTGCAACTAGTGCTAAGGGGAATTTGAGCAAACAGTACACTATTTCAACAGTGAAACAAAAGCAGAAGCAAAGACAAACAAACAACATAAACTTTGAATGTGACCATTAACAAAGAACTCGGTTAAAGCTCTTCTTCAGTTACAATTTAACATCCATTTACAATTTAACATCCATACCTCAGATATAACAGAAAGTTAGAGAAGATTTTGTATGACTGACTGGCTAAATAAAAAGTTATGCACCCCACTGACTGTCAATAACACAGAAGAAACCCAAGTGGTGGTATCTCTCGGAACAACTGTTATCTAATCATGTTGAGAATTACCTCTAAGTTTGGCCAGTTAATCATCTCCTCAGCTAGCATTCGAAGTGCAATTCTATTTTTTGGGACTTTTCCTTTGTTCACCTAGTAAATAAATAACGAAACACAAATAAAATGGATCAGAAATGAACCTGATTTTGATCATGTTTTTTCTGACAGAAGTTCGGAAGTGCAAGTGGGAGAAAAAAGAACTGCAGCTACTCAGCATTGCAGAAACATATACTGTCTCTTAATTCTACATTTGATAATGGTACGGATAATGCAAAATTCACTTGATTCCAAGAAAGCATCTCCAGAATTTTGAATTACGATGCATTTTATGTAAATAAACCTAACATTTCCTAGCCAAATCTAAACTTGTTAATTCAAGTTCCAAACACGTGTCTTGGATTATCAAGGTTAAAAAAGTACTGATCGATTGTGACGTAAACATAAACGCTAACGGCACAGCTTTAGTCAGGATGCAGGTTGTTCTACATCTTCAGTTCCACAGTGAATTCCACAAGAACTTGGTGGAGTGTACGGATTTATGCAAAGACTTACTTGCTCTAGCGCTTCAACCAGGTCATCTCTGGTAGGGGCGTCAGGATCCTCAACGCCAAGCAGCCTTCTTCGCTCAACTTCCCTTGGGTCCTCAATCATAATTGTCAACTTTACCTGAAAATGATCAAAATTTAAAGGAAACCACATGCACAACTCAACGAAAGCACGCAAGTGCTTAAACCAGATTAATCAAAGCAAATGCTATGAACTTGGCCAGAAATCACAATAATAAAAAATTACCTCATTGAAAAGCATGTCTCTGTTTTTCCTTAGAAGTTCCAACACCTAATCACGAAAATAGGCATAAATACGCAATTTTTTCCAAAAGCAAAGGAAGAAAAAATAAGCAAAATTTCCACTGTACACATGATAGAGAGAGCAAATGGAAAAGACCCTTTTGATTTCTCCAACGTATTCAAGATCTTGAGGAGTTGGTGGAACTTCTTCTTCCTCTTCCTCTTCCTCTTGCTCTTCATCTTCATCTTGTTCTGGGTCTTCAACATTCAGTTCTGCGTCTTGCTTACCAGCTGACAAACAAGTCTTCCTTCTCTTCCTCGGTCCACTGGTAGTAGAGCTGAAGTTAGAGAGACAAAAATTGCCTATTCTTGCTCTAAATTCACCGTTGTAAGAAAACTTATGGTGCTGGCGGTACAGAAAGAAAGGAAAAGAAGAAGAAGAAGAAGGGGAAAATAACGATGAGGACGCAAGTGGGACTTTAGGACATGAAGCCATTATCATCGTTATCTTTTTACGACGTACACCAGAAATTATTAGAATTACCAATTTGGCATCTCTACCATTTTCCTTTTATCAGAATCTCGTCAATAACGTTAGAATTGTTTTCTTATCTGGAGGACGTGTGAAAACGTCATAGGAATTAGGATTAAGAGGGTGGTTTGCTGGCGTTAATAGCAGTAAAGCTACAAGTCGTTCCCACCAATACCTATGCCATATTTGTAGATGTCGCCCATCTCCCATAACACTATCTTTAGAAATTCGTTCATAGCCCAATCCACAGTCCTCGGTTAAGATATGAATGGGCACTCCGAGAAAGAAAACTAGTAAACAGGCAAAGAGCAAAGGTTTCCAACACCCAAACTTCCCCATTGGAACTTCCGAAGCTTTGGGGACCAAGAACATGGGCTGTGTGGCCCGTTCGGATCCTCTTATCTAACACAACTCTGTCCAACCATGTCCGATGCCTAAAACAAGAGGTTCTACTTAGAAAAATTTACATTAGCCACTTAATATAAACAGCAAATAAGTAACCAAAATTTGTTACTCAAGTCACCCCTCTTTAAATAGAATGACAACGTTTATGGGATTAGTCAGGGCTGGACAAGGCAGCCTTAGACAAACGATCCGAACTAACGCTAACTCGGCAGAAACATAAGAATTATCAATCTTGAACCAAAATTTTACTTAATAGGATAAATATGAAAATATGAATGAAAAGTCAAAATCAAAATAAGAATAAAATTATTAACTATGCGTGTTTAGTAACGTACTCACTAAGATTGATACTAAACTAAATGAATAGTTATGTTATATTCATTTTAATTATTATATGATTTATTTTTAAATTATTGATCAAAACATTTTGCATTTTATAAATAATTAATTATATTTATTTTGCACTGATTTATAATTTTATTAATTTTTGAATAATTAGAAATAATTTTAAGATAAGAATAAAATTAAAGAATTGCAAAATTCTTGTTTTATTTGATGTAGTATGAATGAAATAAAATAAAATAAATATTAAAATAAATATAATTTAATCATAATTACTATCTTGATAATATCATGATGATATTTTAATAATAACTCATTCATACTTATCTTTTATTTTTAATATTTGACTTCAGCTTATACTCATGTCTTCCTAGGAATAAAAGTTTAATATTGTCTAGAATTTATTTCATATTTGTCATTCCCTATTTTATCTACTCCTAATAACCACATATAAATATTAATAAATAAAAGTTGCATTTTCATTTCCACCTTCTCATGAGACGTCACACCTTAAGGCCCTTTTTTTGGTAATCAATAATGAAGAGGTAGGAATGTAAATGTGGTCTTCATCCTAATTTTTAGTTATTTTGTCACTAGAAATAGACAATTGTAGATTTTTTTTAATAGCGGTGCGGTAATAGGGCGTGTATATAACATAGAATCAAATATTATGAATAACAAATAAACAGTCATATATTATTATAATAATCAAATATTATGAATAACAAATAAGCAATCATATATTATTATAATATTATCAAGACATTATCAAAATATAATTAGGATATTGTTGATTCTTACAAAATATTATTACTAAAATCATATATTGCTAGCTTTTACATTTTGGTTGGGTCGGTCGCGCTAGGCCCAAACCCAAACTTAAAAAGGCACATGGGTCGATCGGCCCATTCCTCCAATATGACCTAATTCCTACAGGTATTTACTATATAAACTCATTATCTCGCCATAATAGAGGTACGACTCCAAAACCCTATTTTTCTCTTCAGAAAACTACTAAAACCCTCACAGAAAAACTGACTTGATCGTCGGAGGGGCCTTCCGGGAACCAACCCCCGGCGTGCCTTGTTTGTTTTTGCAGGTATTCAACAGCAAGATCTGTCAAAATTATGGATCCAGGCAGCAACATCCAGCCTCAGCAAAATCTGACTGAACCAGGTAGTATTAGTAATACTACAATCTTTTGTAGAAAGGGTAACCCTATGTATTTTTGTAGATGTATTTCAATTCTTTATTAATGAAACTTGTTAGTTTTTTAAAAAAAGGTGACAATCAGAGAGTACAGATATGTGATTGAATTAATAACATGCAATGCAAGCTTTCCTTTTCCCTTTTGAATTTTTGCTGTTAATTATTTTAAATATAATAATATAAAAATAAAATACAATAATTTTAATTTAATTATTATCATTTTTATATTAACTTTTAAATAAAATTTGCTTTAATAATTAAAAATAAATTAAAATTAAAATTAATTTATAAATAAAATTTTTGTCTTTATTTAAAAACTAAAAATAAAAATAATAAACTTGAAACATATTTATTTCTTTTTGTGAATTACTTTTGGGCCTATTAGGTCCGAGAAACATAGGTAAGCCCGAATTTTATTTCATTTGGGCTCAATTTTATGTTGCATTATTTTGGAATGGCGCCTATTCCTTCTATCGTTCGCCTCTCTCTCTCCTTTGGCTGTCTCGTCTAAGCTTCTTGTGGCTGTGTTAGCCCTCTAGTTGTTGAGCTTCTTTGAGAAAGTATGGATTTTCATTTGACTCCCGAACTTGGTTTCGTTTTGGGACCTAAAGTAGTAGTAACAATACTCTGAAGAATTTTGGAAGCGCAGCAAAAAGGGCAAGGAGAGTAATAATAAGAAAACAGATGCCAATGAAATTAAACTACGAGGTATGGCAGTGGTCGGTTCGGCGAGAAAGCAACGCGAGAGGGACGCTCTAAGTGGCGAGTTAAAAAATGGCCGCTCACAAGAGTTGGGTTTAGTTTTATGATGGATTATTGAGGGCAGTCTAGCTGGAATTTACAGCCTTTTGGTTTCTCCTGAAAGTTTGATTACAAAGCACCCTATTTCACTTGATATTTCTTCAAGTCATCCATTGTTAACGAGGTAAAATATTTTTTGCCTTCCTCTGTTTCTGCACTATCTTGGAAGCATGCACAAAGCAAGTATCGATTTTTGCTTCTCTGGTTTCAAAGAAGGTTTAAAGCAGGGTTCCACGGATTGCAAGAATTCGTCCTTTTTGCTTAATTTCTCAGTTCTTTCAGTCTCTTCTAGGTTACATGCGGGTTTCATCATTCAAGTTTATTTCTTTGAGGAAATATATTAAACAAGTTAACTTATTTCGGTTTTATTCTACTGCAACTATTGTTCATCTGGATTCTACCTTGGCAGACCCCATCTCAGTGGAGCAAAGTCCGAACCCCTATAACGACAATCATTTGATTAATTGTTTCACTAAACTAGACACTCCTAAGGTTGCCGAAATTTTATACTCTTTGATTAAACAGCCCAGTCTTGCCATTTCATTCTTTTATCAACTAAAAGAAGGTGGATTTTCTCATGACTGTAATACTTATGCGGCAATCATTAGAATCCTGTGTTATTGGCGTTTGGACAGGAAATTGGATTATGTGTTGTTGGAACTTATTGGAAAACAACGAAATTCAGGATTTCAGATTGGATTGTTGTTTGAAGCTTTGGCAGAGGGAGTTCATAGTGAGTTTTCTAATGTGCTTGCTCATGTATCTGATGTATTGGTTAAGCTTTATGTCAATTACGGAATGTTTGATGAGGCAATTGATGTTCTTTCCCAAATTATGCTGCGTGGGGTAATTCCACATATATTCTCATGTAATTTTCTCATGAACCGGTTGATTTTGTGCGGGAAAGTGGAGTTAGCTCTGACCATTTATCAGCAGTTGGAGGTCATTGGGTTAACACCTAATGATTACACATACACTATTGCCATCAAGGCATTTTGTGTAAAAGGTAGTTTGGAGGAAGCATTAGATGTGTTTCAAAAGATGGAGCAAGATGGGGTTGCTCCACGTTTGTTTGCCTACACAACTTATATCGAAGGACTCTGCATGAATAAACGACCAGATTTAGGGTTTAAAGTTCTTCAGGCACTGATAAGTGCAAAGGGTCCAGTAGATGTCTTTGCTTTTTCAGTTGTCATTCGTGGGTTCTGCAATGAGAGGAAACTGAAAGAGGCTGAGAATGTTTTGCACGAGATGGAGAATCAAGGTCTTGCTCCAGATGTGTATGTATATGGTGCCTTGATTTGTGGGTTTTGCAGAATTGGAAGGTTAGATAAAGCTATAGCTTTTCACGATGAAATGGTAGCAAAAAATATCAAGACTAATTGTGTTATTCTCAGCTCTATTCTTCAAGGCTTGGTTCAGGCTGGCTTGACATCAGAAGTTGCATACCAGTTTAGGGAATTTAAGAAGATGGGAGTTTTCCTTGATCGGGCTTGCTATAATGTAGTGATACATGCTTTGTGCCAGGTGGGGAAAGTGGAAGAAGCTTCAATTTTTTTTCTTGAGATGAAAGAGAAGCAAATGGCTCCAGATGTTATCAATTACACCACTTTGATTCGGGGTTATTGTCTTATGGGTAAACAGGATGATGCTTTAAATTTATTTGAGGAAATGAAGAGAAATGGCTCCAAACCAGATATTGTTACTTATAACGTACTTGCTAGTGGGTTGTGTAGAAATGGCCTTCTGCAAGAGGCGCTTAACTTGTTAGATGAAATGGAAGCTCAGGGTTATAAAACTAACACTGTCATACAAAATGCAATCATCGAAGGTTTGTGTATAGCGGGTAATGTGGAGGATGCTGAAGCTTTTTTCAACAAACTGGATGAGAAGTGCGTGGAAAATTATAGTTCCATGGTAAATGGTTATTGTGATGCAAATTATACAAATAACGCCTTTGAATTATTCATTAAGCTCTCTAAGCAGGGATGTATACTCACAAAGGGTTCTTGCTCAAAGCTGCTCTCTAATCTCTGTGTGGAAGGTGATGACCAGAAAGCTCTGTTTTTGTTTGAGAAGATGCTAGCTCTTAATGTGAAGCCTACCAAAATCATGTACAGTGATGTCATAGGTGTGCTTTGCAATGCTGGAGAAATGAAAAAGGCTCAGTATGCTTTTGATACTTTTACCCGCTCAGGACTGGTCCCTGATCTGATTACCTACACAATGATGATAAATGGATATTGTAGAATAAACTGCTTAAAGGAGGCCTGCAAACTCTTGGGTGATATGATGAGCAGAGGGATTGAGCCTGATGTTGTCACTTACACTGTTTTACTTGATGGTTTCTCAAAACAGAATCTAAGGTCTCATTCCCTGTCGCATGCCCGTAAAAACAAGGATAAAATGTTTGATCCCTCAGCATTTTGGAAAGAAATAATAGATAGGGACATGCAGCCTGATGTAATTTGTTACACTGTTCTCATCGACAGTCACTGTAAAATGAATAAAATTATTGATGCTAGAAGTTTTTTTGATGAAATGATTGATAGAGGACTACAACCTGATATTGTAACATACACGGCTCTGTTATCTGGCTTCTTCAAAGCAAGAGACATTGATAGGGTTGAAGTACTTGTCAAAGAAATGCAAGTTAATGGGATACAGCAAGACAGTCATTATGAATCAACGTTTCGTCGTGGTATTTTGAAGGCCAGGAATGTGCAGTTTAGTTGATAAGTCTTTTGTTGACTTCCAGTGGCACATGTGCCTGGAACCGTACCTAATCAGTTGTTTGTTGCATAGCCTATGTTAAGCCACTGAATCTAGAGTTTATTGCTGTTCATACTTTGAGGAATTCTTGAGCAAGACATGGTAATATATCATCCTACTGAGGGCTGTTATGCAACAGCAGGACTGAAGGAAGATGATGATGCTTTTCTATGAAAGATGAACCAGTTTTACACCCTTAAAAAACTGTGTGGTCAGTTTCTTTTTTCTCTCTTGATGTCTCCTATCTTTTGCAATCAAGCATTATTTTCTTTTAATTGAAGTTGTTCAGCACATGAGTTGTTTATTGAAAATGTTTGCGATCCAATTCCTGGTTTTGCAATTTCCCTGTTTTACGATGTTATTTTCTTTTAATTCAGCCTTCCTGTCGAAGTTTCCCATCTCAGCCCTCCACCAAAAGTTTCAGGAATTGGTGGTCCCCTCTCTTGCCCCGCACAAGGTGAATTCTTTTGTTCCTTGTTTCTTTCCTTCGCTGTGTTGGAATGCATGTTTGTAGCATTTTTATAATTTTATTTTTGTTGTTGATAATCATCTCGTGGGTGCAGACACATCTTCAAATTGGTTTTTATCCGGCAACACTGAAGAAGTTCCCTTCATTATTCCAAGTCAGTATTATTAGCCAGGTGCTCATTTTTTTTCACATGCAGTCAAAGTTGGTGATTGTAGAGAGCCTAGAGTACTGTAGATGGGTTCTTTTCTGGTGTCTCAACTGGTAAAGATTTGTCACGGTGGATCACTTCTGGAGGAATTCACTCCAATTTTCCTCAAATTTTCTCATGTTTGTCATTTGAAGTGCATACTGCACATTTCCTAAGACAAAAAAGAAAGGAAAACAGACACAGCAGATTTTTAAACTATTACTAGATGGTTTTTCTTTTTCAATTTATGGTGGCTACGTTGATTGCTGTCTAAGCACATACTAGCTTTGCTCTATTGCATGGGGATGGGCTGGTGTAATATACTGAGAGTTTCATCTTTTACATACCACTGGATATTAAGTGGGAAGAATGGAACCTTTTCTCTTTTCGAAAAATGAGGTAATTGTATTGACTAAGCTTTAAGCTTTCAACAATGAAGTGTACAAAGATAAACCCTCAGTAAGGATCCCAGCAACTTGCTACACAGTTAGACAACCGAGAAGGTAGGTGTGAAAAATTAGGTCTATAGTTAGGAGTTTAACTAATCTTCGTTTGGGCGGTGACTCCAAGGTGAGCTTTGTTTGCTATAAAAAGTTTCTCTAGTCCAAAAGATTGTATTTGCTGACAATGTATATTTATTCGTGGCTAGGCTTTTGTGAAGCCTGTTCCTTTTCTTTTCTTTTTTTTTGTGAATAAAGGGAAAATACAATAGAGGATACAAAACAAGTCTGAGAAGGTAGATCCTCGACATATCCTTTAAAAGAATACGTTGGCATTCTATAGGTGTGTTATCAAAAATGGTGAGACCAACAACAGAATAGTCTGCGTGAGTAATAAGCCAGTCAGTACATATGTTGCTCTCTCGGTAAACGTGACGATGAACAACAGACCAGTTCTACGTGAGAGGTTCGTAGATACCTATGACAATGGGGTTGAGCGCTTTGGAACGATTATCTGAGGAAGAGATGATATGGTGCACCGCGAGAGAATCCATCTCTAGTTTTATCCGGCGGAAACCTGGGTCCTATGTCATCGATAGCCCTATAAAAACTCCCTAGGGTTCGGCAGACATCGTATCGCACCAATCGAGGTTCTGAGATAATCCTCCAAGTCAGTTGTCATCACTATCATGTAATAAGCCACCTGCAGTAGCCGAGCATCGGGGGCGATTGCAAGCGCCGTCTGTGTTTAGTTTTACCCAACCAGGAGGCGGTTTGCTTCAACCAATGAGTTGCTGGTGACGAGGGTGGTGACCTGTATCTGCCTGGCTTTGCCATACGATAGACTTGTGTATTTGATCTGCAAAAGACAAGATGAGGAAATTAGGAGACAGAGGCTAAGTGAAATCGTCAGCAAAGAGAGACCTATTCCTCCACGACCAGAAGAGTTAACACGTCGTGCCAAAAAGAATTGCCCAATCATGTCCCATAACGCAACGATGGTGTTGGAGGTTTTCCATGAGCCACTATCGAGTCGGCATAGTGTAGAAATCAGTAAGAGTTAGGTCTACTGGGAAAGTGTCTCACACGTGACGAGCTTTGATGCAATCCCGTACAGCGTGAAGGGGGGACTCTTCGATGTAGTATTGATGACAGGTGCTATCGGTCGTGAGGTGCCGGCGGACACGGTGTTGGTTGGTGAGTAAATGCTCTTGTACAAGTAACCATAAGAAGGCCCGTATTCGTTGTGGACCTGACCGCTGCCAGATGGCTTTCCATACTCCATGTGTCGAAAGGTCTTGGTGTCCCATTAGTATGGAGTAAGTAAAAGCGATGGTGAATATACTATTGTCAGAAATTCCTCAGATTAACTTGTCATGCCCAAGATATTGCTTAGGTGGAAGGTGCCAGCGATAAGTCAGCAAATCGACATTGGGAGGTAAGATTGGAAAGTTTCCGGATCCCAATTACTCGTGTCCTCCACAAAGTGGTGAGCATTGAGGTGTAGAAAGTTCTCAGGGATTGGGTGTGTGGTATGGGCAAGAAGCGGTCCTATTTCGGCTATCCAAGGGTCTAGTCAAAATCGTGCCGAGTGCCATCTCCAATCCTCCACTTCATGCCTTTGGCCACGATATGCCAGGTTGCCTTGATGCTATGCCAAACCATGAAGCCCCCTGTAGTTCCTTTCCCTCCGAAGAACATAAATGGAGCAAATGAAGGTTGTTTGGAAAATGCAAGCATCCTGTTTCATAAGTTTGCCTGCTCTACGACCCAACCAACAATAAAAGGCTATTCCCTCTAATTGCAAATTATATGTATCAGATGTTGGATTATAAACCAAATTACTTGAGAGTAAGGCCATTGAAAAAAAGATGAGCATTTAATTCAAGAGCCATTTGACATAATAAACATAAATTTGTCTAAATACCATATCACATATCCCTTGAAATATGTCTTATAGCCAATCAACTAAGTGACTATTTGGATAAGCTTTTAGGAGGTCAATAAGTATTTTTCTTCACTACAAAAGCATTTTTTTAAAGAAAAATGAGTGTTTGACTATAAAATAAAAAAACACTTTTAAAATAGATATAGTTTTTTGACAACCAAAATACAATTTTTTAAGATTCTCAAATTTGAAGTTTATCAAAAAACCCTCCCAAATGACTTTTTCTGATAGATTTTTCAGATCAATTAATGAGCCTATTTTTAGTCCCTTTTGTCGTTATGATTTACACATAATTCTCACAATATTTACAAACTCATCTTCATGTTTATCTTGCAAACCCATTATTTGATT
>JAOTAW010000203.1:16839975-16851239 GCA_025629945.1 Erythroxylum savannarum
ACTAAATCTTTTAATTTTTTAGAGAGAATTTTTAAGAGTGCTAGTAAAAGAGAGAATATGAGAGATCGATTGTAGTTATCTTTTGAGGTTTTCTTAAGTGGGATAACTCAAATCTTTACAACTTATATCTTAATATTTAATTTAGTACATTTACTATCAGTTTGTCTAGTATTTTTTATTTCTATGCTAAAAGTTTTTCACATGGTGTATGTAATTTATCTTGTAGTCATCTATATCATTTTAGTAGTTCGTTATAAGTTAAGTGAATCTTAAGTGTAATTTATCTTTTAGTGACCTTTATCATTTGATTAGTTTGTTATTGGTTAAGAAATTTTATTGGTCTTGATAGTGTTATTGGTTGAAGTCCACAGTATTTTTAATCAACTACTGGTTTCTTTTTCTTTTTCTTTTTCCCCCTTGGATACACTTTTCTTTTTAAAAAAACGTTTTTTAAGGAGGGAGAAGAATCTCTTTTACCAAATTCTTTCCATTCGCCTCGCTCCTGTGATTTTACCATTCCTAAACGCAAATCATACAGTTGAAGAAAAATTCTACCCACAGTAAAAAATGTTTGGTAAAGTTGATGATTAATATGTCCTCTTAATGAGTTTGTTTTAATATGAAGAAGAATACAAAAATAGATTAATTCCTTTTTTGTTTTTGACGTTGATTGCTGAGTTGGTGTAAAATAACCTAATTGCCGACAAATGAGGACCACCAATTTCTGATTCTCTTAAAAGAGATTCATTCTTACATAGATCCTTTTCCTGTACGCGCTGTTAGCAGAAAGTACAGCAGCCTTGAACCTTGATTATGCGGCACGAATCAATCGCTGGCTAAGTTTCTAATTCGGCCAAAGATTGGTCCCCTTCTTTTCCATAAAGGACAGCTCAAATACATAATTGGTGAGCTCGTCAACATCAATTTTGATGTTACCATATTAATAGAAACGGTTGTGCAAATTATGTCGTGAAAGTAACAGAAGAGGAGCAGAAGAAGCGACATGCGAGGGATTCCTCTGAATTTGGAGTGTATAATTGCCTGTCCAAAAGACACCTGTTGGGCTGCCCTGCTTGTATCGGCTGTCTTCTCTTCGTCTCTGATACACGACACCTCGGGCCTCGATTGCCCATTTCTCTATTAATAAAACATTAATTTATTTATTGAAGTTACTGTAGTTAATGTAGTTAAAACATTAGTGTAGTTTTTAATTAACAACCCCCGTGAGATCTTACTCAACACGTGTCACTTCCTAGTTCCTGCACGGCTTTGATGTTATAACCAGTTATTCTGATTTTTGATCAGGAAGAACTGTTAAATAGATGAATCAATCAGGTACGGTCCTACTACACCTGTCCGTATGTGGTTTATACTGTTTTTCCCATTTACTTTACTTGATTGACCGATGAAGGAAAAGACGGTAGCGTATGGACGCAGATTAATAATGCATTTTGATTGCGTGCCGGCAGCAAAATAATTTGCCTTTTTCTTGCATAAACACAAAAAGGAATATTGCAATTATTTGTATTACGTCGTTACCAAGTGTCTCATCCTGAGATAGTAGCCAGGATGCAGCATATAGATTACAACATCAAGTAACGTGAATTGTAATCTCTATGTTATGTTGGCTCCTGTCCTGCCCATTCATGCTTGATTTTCTAGTTTTAGTCGTTCATTGTTTGTCAGACTCAGAAGAAAAGCTACAACAGGATTTGTGGCTGACACAGATTAACAGGTCTCAATCAAATTGCTACCTAGTACTGCAGTAGAGTTCCATTGTGGCTTGTAAAGAAGAGAAATGAAATTACAGGAATTGTATAATCGAGTTATATTTATAGATTATATTTATGATAACGAGTGATATACCTCCCCCGACGCTACACCGTCCAGTCTAAACCTGCATTGCTTGCAAGGAACGCCGCAACCCTAATAAATACGTACTTGTAAATCCTCATGCCTTGGTTGCGACTTCAAATCACAAAACCCAATGGAGAAGGTATCTTATTCTTAAGTCTTTTCATATAATTTAGGTAATACTTTAAAGGGGAAGATTAGGTATAATTAAGGACAATTATACGACTAGAGAAGCTTACCTTGGGGTGGGGAAAAGTCAAAGAGTGGGACCTTTTTCGTTTCAAGTATAGTGGTGTGGGGTCGACGGTCACATGGGTCCATTATTTGATTTATGATTTGTTTACACTTTACAGTTAGGTGACGTCTTATGCAACCGACGATAATTTTAACCTGAGATGAGATTAAAAGGAAAAGAGACATGCGTGAGCGACAGAGTTTAAAAATTTGTGTTGGCCTAGGTAAATGGAAGAACTCTTTCTCGTAATTGATGGATGTTCGCTTCGTAATTGATGGATGTTCGCTTTATTCTCTATAGGAAAGGTAAACACTAGAACCTACCGTTCCACTTGCCTTATCAAAAGCCAAACGGTGAAAATTCTTTAATCCAGCTACCACTTTGCAAATTCTGCTGTGACAATTCTAATACTTGTATGCAATTATTTAATTTTACTTAATTCAAGGTTTCTGGGCTAAAATACTGACCTTTCCCTTGTCCTCGGCTTGGAAGTCCACTAAGAGTTTATTCACGGGGTAAATGGGCTTGTTGGATATGTAATATTGTCTATATTTAATTTATGCAGCTCTTCTATTATATGTAATTTCTGCACCTCCTCTATTAGACATAACCTCATCCCCAATTTTTCCATAGAAAAACATCCCCTGTCTTGTTGGATATGTAATGCTGTTTATATGTAATTTCTAGCTTTATCAGCATGTTGGTTATTCCATGATGTAAGCAAATCAAGAAAGCTCTATCAAGGTTTATTAAGTTTTGGAAAACAATTAGGTTGGGACTTACTATAACTTTTGTATCAATGATACAAGAGCTTGCATATAAAACCTCCAAAATAGAAACTATCAAGTTTACCAACAAAAGAAATAGTTATCTCTTCACTTTTTTGCACTAATAGTGTTGCACAATTGCTCCCTTTCCCTTAAGCAATCTCGTGATTTCTTCTACTCTAACACTGAGTTATTCTAGCTTGGAAATTTCTCCTTCTATTTCCTCTTCAAATGGTAAACTTTGTAATGTTAACATTAACTACCAACCTCACCAAATTGAAATAGTTATCTTTTGTGTACTCATCTTGATCACAATAATCACAATAACTTTTGTCTTTCGTTGACTTAAATACTACTTTTTTAATCCCTTTTTTATGAATGATTTTATGACAATCCGATTACTTATTCTATGTACTCATCTTGATCACTTATCTCAGGCCTTCAAAACTTGTTTGAACCTCTCTTTAAGCTTCAACTTTCAATATCATCAAATAATATTTGTTAATATTAGTTAAAGAATTACGTAATACCATCAGATTTCTCATTTTATCATATCCTTCATACAAGTCCATCAAGAATAGCATTAATCTATTCTTATTCTTTACTTCTTTAATCTGTTTATTACTCCACAACTAAAACGTGGTTAAGGATTTAACTCTGTCAACTCATCCCATAATCTATCATGTATTTCATTCCAAGTTCCCCAGGGTATCTAATATACATGAATGCTTGATATGTGCTTAATTGGTTATGAATTTATTCTATAACACTTAGTGTTTAATGATATAAAATGCTTAAGACATTCACTTTAGTTCATATTTAGTTTTAGGTACAATTCAGAAGTAAAAGAGCTACAGTGAGTTGAAAGCACCATATTTGAGCCATTTTTCAGATATTCATAATCCTTTGTCTTTATGGAGTAAGAATGAGAAAGATTAGAGCAAGTAAAGACAAGAAAATGCATGAAGATGATGATTATATGTTGAAAACACTAAGAAGACTACAGGATGTCTCACGTCCAACAAACAACTTGTCTCATGCCTATGCAAAAGTGTGTCACGAGTGTGACACACCACTCATACTCGTGAGAAGATGGACAACTCACCTGAAACCCTACATTTTCATATAAAATGAAACATTTAACGACAGAAACTTTATGTTTCATTTGGGGAAAACGTTCAAAGGGGTGGAAGGCTCGGTTTTGAAGAGAAGAAGGGGCAAAGCTCCAATCCCTTAGAGACCCATGGAGAGTTAGCTTCCCAACACCAGTTCAGAGGTGACAACGAACCCAGTTAAGCATTTCTCTCATTGTTTGTTGTTCTTTATCTTAGGAATTGATTATGTTATCTTATGATTAATGTTTGATTGTTGTGTAAGAATGATTGGATGCTTTATTTGATTGATTTTATTTAAGAACCCACTACTATAATCTTCAATATAATCTGTAATTGTTATATTTGAGATTTATTTGTAGCGACTAATGGTTCGTAATCATTAGGATAACTTAACCTTGTTTAAATGACCTGAGCTTATGTGGTTGTTGCTTTGATTAATCTGTTTTCCTAATTCGTAATGTGGCTATCAAATTAAATCTAAAGATCGTATCCTAAGTTATTTAGTAATTATGTTCAATCAACGAGCTCTTCTTAATTAAACAAAGACCTAAGGAAAAACCGGGTTAACAGAGTTTATTGCTAACCTATGATTAATAGTTTCTAAGAAAGGTATAATAATAACAATTCAATGAAATATGTTCAACTTTATGCAGGCTGAGATTGAACCGATGACCGGGTCCTTAACGAATTCATCACTTTCATCATTTTTTGCATGTTTTTATTAGTTTAGTTTTATTTTATTTTGTTATTAAGCCAATCCAACCTCCCAAACTTAAATATCGATTATTTTCATTTCAAAAACTTTACACAAACTCTCTGTGGGATCGACCTAGATTCACCACTGTTATAGTTGTAGGTCTAGTTTATTTTGAGTAGTGTTATGAAGCGCTACCAATTTTGGCACCATTGTCAAGAAATGTGGTGCTTTAGTTTTGTTCTTAAGTTTAATTAGTGTTTTGTATATATTTGTTTCTAATTAGTTTCTTTTCAGTTATCTTTTGATCTTTTCACTTTTTATTTAGCGTTTGTGTTTTAAGAATTTTTTATAAAAAAATTACATGGACGAAAGTAATTTTTTCTATAACTCATATTCCCAATCTTATATCCATGTTTGGAGTGATCATACAAACTTTAGTTATGGATGAGATAATCAACAGAATTACTTCCTTGATTGTATGTAGGACATACATCAATTTTCGCATAGATCAGAAGCTTCTTATTACGACTCAGGTCCATCTCTAGAAGAACTAGTTAATATTGTCGCTACTATCACTTTACAATTTCAGCAGGAGGAAAGACAATTTTGACCTAGCTTCCAAGATTTGGAGTGGTAGCAAAAGTCAGGTACATTCCTAGAATAATCAGTTAATGTTTTTGCTTCTAATGCTTTGCATATAGCAGTTCCAGGAGGATATGATACAATTCCATCAAGATACAACGTATAGACTCCAGAACTTGGCAAGTCAGGTGGGTCAGTTGGCAGAAGCTATTAACCGCCTAGCATCACAAAGCAAAAAGGAGCAGCTATATCAACTCGAGGTGTACCTAGTGAACGTTAGTGTAGAGACCTTACAGAATGAAGAGGAGCTTGAGAATCTTGAGATGACTACTCAAGGAATTGCTTGTGTGGAAGAAGTGGAAAAGGAGCTTGAAGTAGAAAGGGATACATCTTTTAGCTCGAAGGTAAATATTGAGTTCCTAATTGTTGTTAAGACTAACGTTTTTACCTTTACCTAGCTGGTTAGAGAAATTGAACGAAGAAGAAAAAGGTGAAGAGGTATTCGAGATCTTTCCAAAGTGCGTAGACTCAGTAGAGATTAAGAATTTGAAGATAGAGAAGATGATGGAGGTGAATGATCATCAACTTAGGCCCTATTCTGAAGAACCTCAAGTGGAGGAAGTGCATGTGACATCCAAGGATCATAATTTTGTCAAGTGATAAGGAAAAGAAGGAGTTGAGCCAACAATACTAAACAAAGACGCTTCTTGGGAGGCAACCCAAAGGAAGTTCATTTCTTTTCTTTACATTTTCACATTTTTTTATATGCATGTGTGCTT
Organism: Erythroxylum savannarum; assembly: GCA_025629945.1. Classification (NCBI taxonomy): domain Eukaryota; kingdom Viridiplantae; phylum Streptophyta; class Magnoliopsida; order Malpighiales; family Erythroxylaceae; genus Erythroxylum; species Erythroxylum savannarum. The sequence goes on from JAOTAW010000203.1 coordinate 16,846,005, forward strand.
TTAGGTTTGTTGGTTTTTGTGTGTTTTTTAGTTTTCAATCAAAAAAAGAGAGAATAAAACAAAAACAAAAATATTTTCTCATTTTTTCTATTTCTTCTAGGATTATATAGTCATGATTAGAGTGTGAATTGACTAGAAGAATCCATAACAACTTAGCATGTACTTTTACTCTTGTGATTGATTAATGTGCATTATCTTTAGAAGAGTAGCGACTAGTCGTAGACAAAAGCCAATGAGATTTTTAGCCTTTATAGATTGACAGATTTATATTAGTTTCATTATTTTTTGTTATGTGTGACCTTCATGATATGTACATTCTGACTTTGCTTTAATTTTCTATTCAAGACTACATTTTTATCACATGTATTAACATGGAAATGATATAGGCATTCTTTGTTCATAAGCTACATTAACCAAATAGCCCACCTATTTATATGATTTTCCTTTCTTAAGTCCTTTGAGCTTTATTAGCCTTTCTTTTTTGTATTAACCACATTACATGCTATTGAACTTAAACAAATGTCTTACCCAAGCCATAAAGATAGTGAAGCATTTGTTAATTGTTGATGATTGTGGATGTACAAAAGTCTAAGTGTAGAGGTGTACATATTGATTATATTTGTCAAAATGTCATGTTACGAATTCCATTGTTAGTGTAGCTTCTTTCAAGATTTATATAAAAAGAAAAAGATAAAAGAAAAGGCAAAAAGAAAAAGAAAAAGAAAAGAAACGAAAAAAATGTTTAAATAAAATTATCGAAAATGCATATGGTTTGTAAAGTTGTTTATGATTAAGGGCTCGTCTTAAACTTGTATTGAATGAGTAATTTGAGTATAATGCATATGAGGTAGATGTTGCTTTTAAGGGTTACTCCTTATGATTACAAAGTCTTGTTTATGATTAACTTTTGTGAGTGATATATTGCTTGATGTGGTTAGTATAGGAGAGCTTGAATTTGAGCTATGAAATACAGTTTTTGCATTCATCGTAACTAATAGTACCCAATTTTGAATGAATGTTAGTTTTTGTGCTTAATGTTGTATTGAGTGTTACTTTTATTTTACTAGCTTTGATAGTTTTATGCTATTTTATCCAAGTACATCTCACCTTAACTTTTGCTCAAATTACAACCCTAAAAAGTCATTTGATTCATGATTATGCATGTGAACCTTAGTGGTAGAGAAATGCTCAAGTTACACCAATCCAGAAAAAAAGGAGACCTCTTATATTAAACAAGAAAAACTTTTTTCTTTTTGTTTAGTGTCAAATGTATTTTGTATATTTTCAGCGGCATAGCAAACAGCATTGATAAAACCATGCATTTCCATACATCTCCGTCACCTCCAAAACCAACATTTACAAGAGCACTCTACTTTGCTTTCACGGCTTTCTTTTTCATATTTTTGCTAGACCTGGCTCTTTCCTTTCTCTCGTTTAAATTCCTTTTAATAAAATCTTACAAGTGATCGCTCTCAAACGTACTCAACTTTTCTTTTATCTCAACCCCTCTTAAGTGCTCTACTCTAGTTTTCCCAACTCAAGCTTTTCTTTTTCAGTTGCCACCACCACCACATATATATAGACGTTAATGTCTTAGAGAAATTCTTAGATGGTTCTTTTATGATCCATGTTTGCATGGTTGGCATACAAGCTCTAATTGTGTAGCATGGCTGACCCCAGCACAAATTGTAGCTAATAAACTCGGTGGACTGGATATATATGAGCAACAGACGTACGAGTAACTTTTTGTCCACGCAACATGCAAATATTGAAAGAAATTACCAAGTTTGCGTAGTCAAGTTGTTGATTTGTAAACCTGAAGAGCTATAATTGTAGATGTGGAATTTGCATTATTGCTATGGCTTCATTATAACTCTTGCGCCAATCACACAATTGGATGGTAAGTATCATCAGGAATTCCATTAAAAAGTTCATCTCAGTTTAGCCCCAAGGAATGCAACATGCAAAAGTGACAAGAATTTGCAATGGATTATATTGAATCATTGTAAAAACTTTCCTTGAAGCATGCTTAATTTAACTCGAGACGGTTGGTAATATTTGTCTTTTCATCTATCTCTAAACTTGTGCAAAGTCTAGAAGAGCAGGTGAAATGGCCTGCTTTTGGCGATCGAACCATCATGGTGTCTTCACTTTTAGGTTAATCACTCATCCATACCCACCTTCCTATCTACTGCCTGCACTAATATAACCAGGCTTAATGCTCAAGTCACCCTCAAACAGAAGGGAAAAAAAGAAAGAATAATTAAAACAAAACAACTGCTTGTCCTTGTCCCCTTTAATAAAAAAAATTCAAGTGTTTTTGAAGCTTTTCTCCCTTTTGACCTCTGTTTTTCTACGTGGATAAGAGAAAATAAATAACCGGGGCAGATTTTGAGCAAATGGCACGGAAAAATCTGCAGATAATGGCGTTGAAAGATCATAAGGTTTGATTTTTAGTGTGTTGGAATCTTTCGAGTAAGCCTTCTTTTTTTTTTTTTTTTCTGAAGATCAAATCCGCAAATATGCAAGTCACTAGTCAGCCGTAACAAACTTCAAAAGCCAAGTAGGGAAAAATTCAAAACCCAAATACATCAAAAGTTTATATTTGTAATGTAGGATAGGCCATGAGCTGTGCCCTTTCTAATTCTAGGAATGAATTGAGATATGTGAGTACCAAAAAGATGCATTTCATCAGCTGAATTGACCGTATATTGCATTAAAAAGAACCATGCTGTACATTTTGCAACTGAAACTGCCTAATTTAACCCTGCGCCTAGACTTACGTTGCGCTATAAATGGGTTACAAGACTGCCTCTATTCTAAGCTATAGTTGACATTTCTTTCCTGTCCACCAAAACTACGTATGTTTTGCGATGCCCTCCAACGATGAAGGAGAAGTGCCCTGTAAATCATGCACTTCCTACTGCCACTTCACACTCCTGAGACATAATGTCACGGCCAAGACATATAATATATTCCTTCACGTGATCCACACCACGCCCCCAAGCCATTTTGTAGCTCAGGTACAAAGCTTTTATACCGATCTGGTTTTATTTTGGCAAACCCTGGAGAGAAAATTTTAAATTACACAAGAGGAAAGGTTGAATCAGAGCTCACAAAATCACCCGTTCCCTCTCACACGAGACTGGGTATAAGGAGAAAAGAGAGAGAGAGTTGAAGAACAGATAATCTCATGAAACGGGTGAGAGGCAAAGGAAGGTACTTTCAGTTGACTGCCAGCACACAGTTGATGGAACTTCATTCGGAATTTTTTCTTCAAAGAGCATCTCACCAGACTTGAGGCTCCAAAGCCTTATTTTGCAGTCCTCTCCGCCTACAAAATTTTTCCAAAGTTCAATCTCATATCTTCGACCTGAAGAGAAATGAATAACATGCAATAAAGTGTGTAAACCTCCTAATAGAAAACTTTCAGACTTGTCCACTTCAAGTTGCAAAGCATGATGGGAATTTACATGCCCTCCATACGATTGTACAGGACCTCTCTTGATCATGCGATGATCATAGAGATTAATCTGCAATTGCAAACAAACAAGAAATCAAGAATGAATTTCACTCCACATAATAATCTTCCATTTCACAGAATCTGAAGAAGCTGAAGCAATGGATGAAGAAATGACAGTATTGACATATGAACCATGAAACAAAAATTACATTGGTAAAAGATTACATTGACAATAGAACGTGCTCAAAAAAAAAAAAAACAAGGGAAAAACAAGGGCATGACTAAAAATAGTTTTGAGAAAAAAGTTGAATAATACATCATAAACTCCTCAGGTAAAGAATACGTGTTCAACAAATTAAGTAATATGAAGAATAACAATATGGACCTCCAAAAGGGTGATTAATATGAAGAGAACTATTTTATATTATATAGGTAACTCCAAATAAAGAATCTTTGGATAGAAAATGTTGACCATAAGGAGAACAGATACGTACCGAACCATCCATGGAGCTTGCCAGAAAGTACTGATCATGCAACTGAAGTGATACCAAACTAGAGATTCAAACAACACTAGAAGTTTTAGAAATGAAAAACCAAACAAACAAAGGGGAAAATAAAAAGTAACAATAACTAGACATTTCAGAACAGCACCAACCAGCATATAGATGAAGGCATATACATGGTGCAAGAAGGATATATATTTCCTTTAAGCTGCATTGCACAAGATATGAATAAATTATCACTACCTAAATGAAAAGAGAAGTCCAGAAAGGTACATAAGTTAAAAAAATTTTCTGATCCAAGCTAACTTGAGAAAACACAATAACAGATTCTCAAATCCATTCCTACAATCATATAAGATGAAAGAGGCAGCTAGAGGACTGATTGATACTAAAATAAAGAAATGAATGATGTAATATACTCTTTATTTTCACCATACTTCCAATTACATTGTCCCAAACACCAGAGACGTAATGCATCCATTAACACTAGTAGCCCAACATGCTTATGACAATTTTGATAACCACATATGCTTATCAATTCAGCAAATTCAGTACCTTTAACAATTGTTCACTCGAAGTATGATGGTGCCCAGATGGAAAAGGAACTTTTTGAGTCACAACTGTAGCTGCACATCTTTCTTGTTTCTGACGAACATCAACTGTCACAATTGCTCCATTTCTTAGTCCACATAAAACAACATTCCCCTGAAGAAGTAAAATGTAAAAAATCAAAATTTAATAGGGACACCTTTGGAAAATAGTTGGACCTAATAAAATTGTGAGTCTTTTCAACAACAGGAATATGTGCTCAGGAAAATGACAACAAAGTTGTCAACCTCAAGAGTGCAGTGCTGATGATGACTAAAAATAGGTTCAGGATCCACATGCAAAATGGTCTTGAACAGAAAGAGAGAAAAAGAGAACATGATAACAGGGACACTTTGTGCTAAGTAGATCAAATGCAGAGAAACATTGGAAAATGTTGAAAAGAACAAGAAACCCAACAGGTATAAAGATCAGAGGAATTCAATATTTACATCATCGTAGATAAGGATACCAAGACAAAAAGAGGACAACAAAACTAATTGTAATGCGACAAGCAAATTTCAGCTCATCCATTAAAGGTTGAATAGCATACAGTCAAATACACCACTTATCACTTGCTATATTAAATAAAATGCTAGTATCTGAAAAGGAAAAACAGAGATTGAATTCAACTTCTTCATGGAGGCATATGAGGCTGATGCATCTAAGGATCAAATATTACCG
>JAOTAW010000203.1:16877373-16889652 GCA_025629945.1 Erythroxylum savannarum
ATTATTTATTTAATTAAAATAACATAGTTTTATTAATAATTTGTTAATAAATATTATATAAGAGATTAAATAAATTTATTTAAATAAAAATAATTTATCTTTAAGTTTTATCTAAAATATAATTATTATGGATTATAAAAATATAACTTCATTAATATTAACAACCAAATAGGTTTTTGTTTATATTTGAAAGAAAAATAGAAACAAAAAACTGAAAACTAGAATAGAAAAACAGAAGTAGAACCAAACGGCCACTTAGATTATATTCTCTCTTAAGACATACAAGCCATATTCTAAGATTAGTCATGAAATTCATTTCAAATCAAGACAATTAAACGAATGCATTAATCTATTCCATGAACTTTTTTTTTTAAAACCATAATCTAAGAAGATCTTACGACATTCTCACTAGTAACTCATGCTTGATCCTCTTTATCCATGTTGTGATCCAAAATAAATTTCATCTCTCGAATCTTGATGCATGAATCAAATAATTAAATCTTTAACTTTCACTCCTTCAATTCAATCAATTATAGAAAAAAAATACAAATAAATTTCAAGAAAACAAGAACTTCATTAAATTAAGAGAACTAATCAAACATATTATATTCTAAGGTCCATTCCACCTAAATCTATAACCTAATTACTTCATAATTACATAAAGAATAGCAATAAAAAATAATAAAGAAAGAAAGAATAAAATATCATTATGTTGATTCTTGAATCTTGAATCTTTGATGAAATCTTGTGTATCTTCCAAAATGACTATTTTTAAATAAAAATACTAATGAATCTTTAATGAAATCTTGTCTATCTTCCAAAAATGACTATTTTTTAATAAAAAAACCAATGCAGAACAACTTCCAAATTACTTTTCAACACTTTCCAATTATTTCTTGGCCAAGAAGCTCTTTTTCTTTTCTTTTTATCGGAAACCTTAATCTTTATAAGCAGCAGGGCCTCAATATGGGTTTGTGTAACTGGTTTTGTTGATTTTGATAGGATCTGTAAATTTTTTAAAATTCTTCATAGTCAATATGGGACCATCACGTTGGCATATGGGTAATGTATTTCTTGATGTAGGGGTAACACGAGGGTGAGAAGTGACCAATATGGAACATGCCATAACATGGTGGTGAGTAGGTACCATATTCAAGGATCCTTCTTCAATTCTTCTAGATTTTTTCTAAATTCTTCTCTAACTTCACTTCTTTTCCTTTGAAGAACTAGAAATAAGAACTAAAATAAAAATAGTTCACATTTTCAGTATCAAATCCTTTAAAAGTATCCAAGATACAAGCAACATAATGTGAAAATTTTAAAGAGACAGTGGATGTTATGATTTTAATTTATCTATTGCCAATAATCCCTAAGTAAATTTGTTAAATACTCAGTTTACTAAAGGGTCAGCTTTCTAGCTTGTAATTAGCATTTTTGTAAGGCTTTTAGCCTATCTTTACATCAATACAATTCATTTAACTTTTAAAAAGCACACTATGAAAATAATTTTGAAAGTATTATTTGTCTAGCATACATCAAATCCCCCCTTACTTAAGCAATTACTTTTCCTTAAGCAAACCAATTCCATCACTACATCTCAAACAAATTTTTTTTGAAAAAATGCTAAACAAATCAAACATACCAATAAAGAGTCTCCATTATTTATCCAATCATAAAGGTCATCTAATTACTATGCAACTAACTACTTCTATCAATTCACAAGTTGATTTAATTCACTTCTTGATCCTTCAAAACCTTAACTCAAATCACAAAAATTAATTACATGCTCAAAATGATTGTACACAAGATAAAATGCTTTAACTCTGGAACATATTCATTATCCTTATTAATATGAGAATTTAGAGCTTGTTTGGAAACTCACCTATCTCTTTTATGCTAGAGTAAACAACTTACCATGAATACCTGATAGATGCATAATTGATTATAATTTTACCTCATATTTGATGTGTTTTTGCTTTATATTTGATACTTTTAGTGTATATTTGGTTCTTAATCCTCTCCAAGTGTGTTTATAGAGAGTAATTGCATTCATGGACTAAAAGAAGAAGAATTCAGACAAGATCACTACATAAATTGAAGATTTGAAATGCAGAAAGGATGCACAACCGTGCACATGGCTTGCACTTCCCTAAGCCCATACATCTTCACGATTCTTATATGTTTTGGTTACGTACCATGCATTAGACCTTACATCTCCCTATAACTATAAATTTCATTATAAAGAGATGTTTTAGGAGGAAAAGACTAAGAGGAGTCGTAGGAGAGGCATTAGGAGGTGATTCTAGACATAGAATTCATTCTTAAGGGATAGTTTTGGTCCAGAGAAGTGGAAAACACGAAGATTTCATTGATAGATCCATCAGAATACAAGATCAACTCCCTAAATCATGGGAATATTCGATAGAAGACAATTAGGGAGATTTAGAATTATGAACCCTTTGTTTTTTATTTGTTTTTCTTTCAACGTATGTTTGATTTTGTGTTCAATTATGTTTAACTAAACATCCTGTTAATATTTAGGTTTGATGAACCTTGTGTTAACACTATGATATGATTTGATTCTTTTATTAATGCAATTAGTTTGATTGTTATACTGGACGTAGAGATTGAGATATCCTAGGTTGAATAGATCTATCGTAATTGGAAGGATTTGAATGCAACCCTAGAGATAGGATGACATAAATCATCCAGATTAAAGTTAAACCTAATAAAAGGACTCATAAATCAGTAACACAATCCTATAAAATGTAACCTAAGGAATTCAGTTAGAAACCTTAGGATTAGTTGTTAGTAGACTTAAAGTTAGCTACTAGCATACTATAGGACTCTCCACGATCCAATAAATCAATAAAACAATTGCATAATAAAAGATCAATTTGTTAAGGGTTTTAAGGCGATTCAAAATCTAGAAACTAATTTTTTGATATCAATAGCTTACGAAGTGCCTCCATAATTCTCTTACTCAATATTGCTAACCATTTATTTTACTTGATTGGTTTTATTTTCTTTAAATTAAAAATCAAAACCAATCTTGTAAACTAGATAATAGGATAACGGTAATTACTCGTACTCACAGTTCTCCTAGGATCGACCCGTCCTTATCGATATTAGCTATAGCTACATCATGCACTTGCGGTTATGATATAATTGACACTTAGAAAAATTCAACCAGAAGGCCTTTTCTAACTATTGTTAGAGATGTTATTGACGTGAAAAATAGAAAGATTTCTTTGAGTGTTATTGAGAGAGGATAAAGTTCAATTTTCTTAATGATATTAAATATCATTCCCTTGCAGATTATTGATCCAAGATTAATATGACAGATCATTCAAGGAGGGAGAAGCTTGCTAAACATAATTCATTCGACCCATTTGAAGAATATTTATGGCGGCTCCCTAAATAATGAGAATGAATAGAAAGCTATACAGGTAGAAATTAAGCACATTACTTCCATAATTAACTATGAATTTCTTATACTCGATTCCACTTATCCAGTGACTGTAAATGCAAGTGAAAATTAAAAAATTTTAGGAGTCCTTATATTGCATCAACACGTCATAAGATATTTTATAGATGATATCAAAGGAATCAAAACATCCATTTACAAACATATAATATTATCTAAAGATGATTATAACCCCTCTATTGAGTATAAAAGAAGATTAAATCTCAATACAAAAGAAGTTGGTAAAAAAGAGGTTTTCAAACAACTTGATGTTGAGATATCTTTGATAGTGAATGGGTTAGCCCAATTTAAGCGGTTCCTAAGAAAAGAGTTATGACTGAGAATAATGAATTGATTTCTACTTGAACATTCATAGGTTAGAGAACATGCATTGACTATAGAACGCTGAACAAAGCAACCCGAAAAGATCACTTTCCTTTTAATGATTGAGATGTTAGAAAAGCATTCTTATTTTTGATATATAAATGGTTATTCTCTTTTTTTGTTAAATAATTTATCCTGATGACCGATAAAATACTATATTTACACATCTTTATAATAGTCTTGCCTACAGGAGAATGCATTTTGCTCTTTGTATTGCCATGCTACTTTTCAATATTGTATGATGGAAATTTTCTCTTATTTAATTAAGAACGTTATGGAAGTGTTAGCGGATGATTTCTCTGTATATGTTACTACTTTTAATGAATGTCTCACTAATTTATCTAAAGTGTTGCAGTGATACTAAAAAGTTAACCTATTTTTAAATTGGAGGAGGAGCCATTTTATGGTAAGGGAGGGTATTGTTCGAGGACACTTAACATTTGAGTGAGGGATTAAGGTATTGAGTTTGGTAGGTATTGTTACTACCTAACATTATTAAGGAAATGAGGAGTTCTTTAAGCTATGCTAGCTTCTGCTAGCATTTTATAAAAGATTTCTCTAGAATTTCTTAACTTTTGATTAACCTATTTTTTAAAGATATTCCTTTCAAAATTGACCAAGAATGTATTGATGCCTTTTGTGTTGTTTTCACTTCAATTATATAACCCCATAATTGGAACCTCCCTTTTAAGGTCATATAAGATGTAAGTGATTATGCAATTAGAGTAATTTTGAGGTAAATGAAGGATATGAAGGTGCATGTTATTAATATACATGTCTAATGTTAGACGAGGTTTAAATAAACTATGTCACCATTGAGAAATAGTTGTTGTTGGTAGTGTTTTCTATTGATAAATGTTGGCCATACTTAATAAGGTCAAAGATTATTATTGACACTGATCATTTCTTGATAAAGTATCTCTTGAGTAAGAAGCAAGCAAGCTAAGACTAATTCAATAGATCCTTCTTTTTCAAGAGTTTGACTTAAAGATTTAAGATAAGAAGGAAACAAAAACTTTGGTAGCTAATTTTCTTTCTAGAATGAGGCAAGAGTTAGATAAGAATGGTGAAGATGAACTACCTATAAATGACTCCTTTTTAGGATAAACCTTTTCTATTCATGTGGTACATTAATGAGATTTTTAGAAGGATTATTTTCAAAGATCAATTGGAATAGGCTTCATAAGCCCTTTTCTATCATTATATGGGATTAACTACCTTCTTGAAGTGGTGGTCTATATTTCTAAATAGGTTGAAGCGATATGATATGCAACTAATGATGTTAACATGGTAGTGAGACTCTTCAAGAAGGTAACCTTTCGGAGGTTCAAAGTTCTTAGAGTTGTAATTAGTAATGGTAGTTCAGTTATCACAAAATGCCAATTTAAAGCTCTTTTAAGGAAATACATGGTAACTCATAAAGTTGCCTTAGGATATCATCCCTAAACAAGTGGATAAGTTAAAGTTTCAAATAGGAAAATTAAGAGCATACTTGATAAGACATTTACTAGATTAGGGAAAGATTAGACAGTGAAGCTAGATGATGCATTATAGACTTATTACGCAGCTTATGATTCCCATTGGTATGTTGCCGTTCAAACTAGTATATAGGAAGTCTTGTCACCTTCTAATTGAATTAGAGCACAAAGCTCATTATGGAATCAAAGCTCTCAACTTTGATTTGGATGTTGCGGTAAAAGGTGGTTACTTTAACTCTATGAGTTAAGGTTATAACTTATATCTACTGCTGACATATTTAAGAACATAATAAGTTACATACAAACAATAGTTGAAGAGATAAATGATAATTTAATCAAGTTGGACTTGATTATAAAGTTTAAAAAACTTTAAGATTAAATATGAGATTTGATAAATAAGAACTAATATGAGATATTAGATCTTATTCGGATCCATTTGGTATTTAATCAGAATTAGTTGTAATTATAAATTAAAGTTTAATTGAAATTAAAATTATATTTATACTAATTTACTAGAAGGTCAAAATCTTACTATTAATAAGCTTAAGATCTAAAGGAGCTAACACTCCTCACTTACCATCTATACCACTTAAAGAGCTCTCTTAATTTGTTCATATAGATACCGTTAGAGACTAATCACGTATGTGATTACGATCGCAATGAAACAATTTCAAAGAAAATTTAAAGGAAATTATAAGAAAAGGATTAAGATTCACAACAAAGTACGAATATATAATTCATAGTTTTATGTATTAACCAAATTATAGAATTTAAAATGATCCTAATTTTCAGGAAATTAAATTAAAAAGTTTTATCTTTCTTTCATTTTAAATGGGAACAAATTCTACGTTTGGAATAGATATGTGTTATATTTTTATCTTATACCAATTAGATCAAATCATCACTTAATTTTAAGTAGTTGACTTATAAATCAATTCATTTAAAACATATAATTTATAAGTTATTATGTGCATTCATTATTTTACCAACTTGAAGAGTAGATGTTTTGAATTCCAATATATAGTTTTCAATTTATAATTTAAATTAGAGTTACGTTAACGTGTAAAGTTATTAATTACAAAGTAAAGATAATCAAATTTATTATTTCTGCACAGTATATATTCCTGTTACATCGATAAAAGACCCGACTCTACCTCTTCACAAAATACACTTTTTGCTGATCAGATACATGCCAAAGGACTTATGAATTCCATGCAAATTGATCATACAAGACACTGGGCATTTCTGTAGACTCCAGAAAATCAAAGTCATCAAAGGTAGAGCTCCCAAACGACTTAGGATCCACAATCTGCCCACCACTTAACTCGACTCTCCCCGTCTCCATCAACTGTTGTCCTGGTTCTTCGTGTCTAGCGGTTTCAATAGAGGCTTCAAAGCCACCTCCGCCCCACATATTATAACCCTCGTCTACGATCCCAAACCCACACGATTGTGACGCAGAAACGGATATCGGTACGCTTCCCATCGTTGATAGACTTTCATTCTCCGAGAGATTTCGTAACATACTAGGGTTTTGATGACCAACGGTTGTTGTTGAGAGTTCAGGATAGTTCGAAGAGTTCATTTCAGCAGGAGGAGGAGGAGAAAAAGGGAAGGGTACAAAAGGTAGTGTTTTTGTGTCCATGGAGAAGCGGTCTGATGATAATGTACTCATAGTAAAAACTGGGTTTTGTTTTTGGTGAGGAATATCATCAGAAACTACTTTAGTTGCGTTGAGGTAGGGGTTATTATGTTTATAGTTAGGAGAGAGGAGCTTGTGGGTGTTGGGATCTATCCCTTGTGCAAGAAGCTTCTTCTTGATGCATGAATTCCAGAAGTTTTTTACCTCATTGTCAGTTCTTCCAGGCAAATGCTTAGCTATTTGAGCCCATCTGTTGCCAAGTATTCTATGAAAGTCAATGATTGTCCTCTCCTCCTGTTCTGTAAACGACCCTCTTTTAAGATCTGGTCTCAGATAGTTTATCCATCTTAACCTGCAACTCTTTCCACACCTCTGCAACCCTGTTTCGACATATATAAAAAACATGTCAGGACTCAAGAAACTACAAGGAGAAATGTGCTTAATCATGTACCTGCCAGCTTTGGAACAGAACTCCAGGAACCTTGACCATGTGTAGTCATATGTCTGATTAGCTTCTCATCTTCTTCAGGTGACCATAGCCCTCTCTTGACATTTTGCTTTGTGCAGCATTGATGGCCCATTGATCCTACTCCTCAAAGAATGCTCTCTGAATTCTCAGGTTAGTATCTAGACGACCCACCATATAGCTAGTGTAGGGAATGGGGATAGTTTCCTTCCATATATTGTTAACACATTCGAGTTTTAAACATGAATGCCTTTTGATCACATGGAACAGATTTTGGTAATTAAGTTAGAACACGTCCTACGTGGTATAATAAAATCATGGGAAGAACACAGAGTGAGAGAAAGAACGGTTGTGGAGCTTTAGCTTTAGATGTACTCATGAGAGGACCACTGTGGACTCTCAAGTACCTTGGTAACTTCAAGCCTTGTCTTAAAACCATTGCTTTCAGCTCAATTACTTTTTGTTTTCCCTTCCTTCCTTTCTTTCTTTCTTTTAACTCGATTAGAGAAATGTTCACCTAAACAGGTTAGTTGTTGGTTATCAGTTGCATTAAACATGTCACTCCATAAGAAACAGCATACTTAATTTTACAGTTAAAAATATAAGATAAATCACACTCTCGGACTACATATAATAAGCTTTTGTTATCTGAGAGTTTTCTCTCTTGCCCTCTCTCACATTTAACATTATTGTTTGATTAGTTTAGTGATAAATTAAACTCTGTTTCAGCTTCAATTAAAGGAAACAATTATCTCTTTGAATATGCCACACATAATTTTGCTCGGTTTAGTAATTGAGAGGAATATTAAATACTGTTAATGCTTTGGGGCAACTATTATGCACTTTGATTTTGTCCTCTAAGCTCTCTCTCTGCGTGGGTATATAATGAAGGGATGAAACTATAACTTACAGAAAACCAAAGTCCAACTACAGAAGAAAAAAGGGACATAATTAAGGGGGGAGGATTAATGATAATATGGCCATTTTGGGGAAGACCTAATGATTTAAAGATAACCAACATCATTTCTTGCTTCCAAATTCAACATGCAAAAGCCCTCCACCCAGATTGTTGTCTCCTTTTGGATTCCTCTCACGATATTTTTCATTTTATATACAAAAATGCAATGTACAACGACACTACCCCACATATATATATATATATGTATGTATATATACAAACATGTACATACGTTTAGGTCATTCCCTAAAGACATATCCTTCCCTCACTCAACCGCACCTTGAATCTGTCAATTTCTTGATGTCAACGAAGATGATTATGATTGGATGTCCCTATTTTAATTTAGGATTTATTGATTTTCAGCTTTCAAATTGCCATCATTCTTTTTTTTCCTGAGGTTAAGTGTGTACTTTTAGGGAATCATGTAAGAGAAAATCTCGTGTAAAAGTAAATCAGAGAGACAATAGCGCATAGACTTCTAAAGGAAAACCTGTCTCTTTAACCTTTTTGGCTTTAATCTTTCGTCAAAATCATTGCTTTTTAGGCAAAGTCCAACGCGGTTTGCCTATTGATTAAAGTTCTAAATTTTGGCAATTAAGGAGTGTTAAATAGTGTAGTAGTAAGTTAAGTACCGCATGAACAAGGAGCAAACATACCTAAGTAGATGTTGTAGGGGTTAGAATAGTTACTCTTTAGTTTTCTCTCAAGTAATTAACTGATTACCTCCCTATATTAACATTTATAAATATATATTACTAGCTAAGGTAGGACCTAGTTTCTTGACAATGAGAGCATATATTTGTCCAATTGAGTTCCATAAACATATGCTCTCATTGTCAAGAAACTGTGGACATAGAAGATTCATGTGCACGAAAGTGAAACTTATGGCTAATAAATAAATCACACACTCACGAGCTGGACTTTACATTTATAGCTTGTAAAAGGAAATTAGTTCCGTTACATATGATTGAATTAACAAGATATATTAACTTATTATTAAACTGCATTCATGGTAGGTTGAATGTTAAGCTTTACCATAGTGGACTGTATTTGAACTTATTTTTTAGAAGAAAGTTTCATACATAACTTAAAATAATTGAATTAGTCTTCTGTGACATACAATTTAATGAAGAAATACATATCAATTTCTCATGGCAATAAAAGAATTGATAGATGCATGATTTCAATTGTTGGAACCCAGCCAAGCTGTAAATTATGAGGCAATGTATAATTTAATTAGCTACTTCGATAATTTGATTACCATAATGCGGTATAATCTCACAATATTTACATAATAATTTTCACATATTCTTATAATAGACAACCCTTACAGATAATAGTGAAACTAGAGTTTTATGGCTGCATTAGATTATCTATGTTTCTTCAACTTATTGATTAACTCCGCTAATTCATTATATTTGGTGCAACGGAAAACAATATGGTATTATGATCAGATGGTATATTATTAGTTACTGTATTTATGGGCTACGGATATCTAAGAATGACCTAGGCAACACTAGCTTAGTTTAGCGTACAGCGACCTCAAACTCAAGTTTAAAAGTTAAGGCAACTATATACAGTTGATGTGAAATAATACAGAATGAGTCTGTTCAGTACTTTCTTTGCTTTTGTTAGTTTAACATTTTTGTTAATGTGGAGGGAGTGAGTGCTTCCAACGGTAAAACTTCTAGATAGGTAAGGGCTGTATATGGACCACAGAAACCCATCATGTTATATATATATATATATAGAGTCAGGCTTTACCGACACGATAATGATTATGACTTTCAAGTTTTCTAATAATAAAAAGATTAAACAAACTTGATTATTCCCACTTGGCAAGCTATCGAATCCATTTAGTACTGACAAGTCTTCTTGCTGCTCCTTCACTCTCTTTTCTCTCTCCCATTTGTTACAGCCCTGTAGTTGCAGAAACATACATTTCATGTTGTTAGCTTCTTCATTGTGGTTATTATGATCTCGTGGTAATATGTTCATAAATGGGGGCCGTCTTTTTAACTGACTAGTGCTATATATTGTTCATGATATAGCATAACTAGTGCTTGAATTCACTTGTTTTTAAGGAATTCAGTACATTGCCAATGATTTAGGAAGATCTACGAGCCTTAAAATTCCCTGTCAAAGATTTCGTATAACACTAATGTTTTGGCCTTATGTATTGTCAAGAAGCAGGCATTTCAGACTTGGTCAAGAAAGTCTGGGAATGTTTCTATTCAACTTGTGGTTTATAGCACTATGGGAGCTTCGATATTTAAAA
Organism: Erythroxylum savannarum; assembly: GCA_025629945.1. Classification (NCBI taxonomy): domain Eukaryota; kingdom Viridiplantae; phylum Streptophyta; class Magnoliopsida; order Malpighiales; family Erythroxylaceae; genus Erythroxylum; species Erythroxylum savannarum. Next base: position 16,888,046 of record JAOTAW010000203.1, read on the forward strand.
CATTATGATCTTCTGTACATGTTTGGGCAAAAGATTTTGCTTAAATCTTAGGATCTAACATACACAGTCTTAATTCTTGCGCTAAAAGTTGGCTTGTCAAATATGATCATTAATAATTTTAAGCTCCTTCTTTTTATAAATAACGCCACAGCTCCCGACTCTCAATTGCCGACAACTGCATTCTCTGCATGAAATGCCTATATTCCATATCATTTTGCCTCCTGAATGAATCAAATTATGCACGCAAGTCCCTTTCAAGGTTGTCAAAATTTGTCATATAAGATATATTAGTAGAGAAAACAGCAATTTTGACTTCTAGCTTGACAGGCTCAAGAAATACGTTGATAGGTAGCTAAGAAAGTTGATTGAGCAAAGGGTTGTTCAACTAAATATACGCACAGATATATGTGTGTGTAATAGAAATATTAAACGATGACGTGATTAAGTGAGACATTGACGTTCAAACTTTCAAAAGAAAACCACTAGCTAATCCATAAAAATATAAGCACAAAGAGCATAAGCTTCATTTTTGTAGATATAACTTGACGAAGAGTTTTCTTGACCTTCTGTTTGCTTGGCAATATGTAAAACCAATGATTAGTTAGGCCTATTCTACTCAACCAACATATAACGTCGGTGAAAACTTGCAAGTACTGAAATGGAGTTTTAGTTAATTAGAAAAATAAGTTCCAGCCTATCCTCTATATTGTTTTACGAATTTAATGTATATATTTCAAGGTTGCTAACTTTATTTTTTAACACAAAAGAGATGGATGAGTATTATAGTGTATTCATTCTAAATTCAAAAATATGTATTATTTATGGAAATCATATATAAAAGGGAAGTTAAGCAAATAATTTCTGAAATCTTTCACATACATACATACTTTCGACAAATAATCATTTACAAATTATTGGAGATATCTTGTTTTACAAAAATATTTTACCCTTTTAATATTTGCTTTTCTATGTTCCATATCGTTTTTATTACAATAACAATGAATTATTGATTGATGAAAATCTTCTCTTATTGGTCCTCATATTTCAATAAGTTATTTTTAAAAAATATTAATGACCAAATAAACAAAAGACTACATGTAAATTAATGACAACCTCTAATATTATTCATATGAATATAGGCTAATCTTGGATTGATCCTTTTCTTCTATTCATCATATTTTTAGTTTTGACCAATTTAAAGTGAAATATGGGGTTTTGATATTGACTAAAATAAGGGGAAATAATATAGGATTGAAGTATACTCACTTCTGCATTAAGTTATCAAACTTTATAATCTCTTTATTTTTTAGTAGGGAGAAATTATATGTAAATAGCATACATCTCTCAATTATATATGATGGGTTCATATGAAGTAAATAATTAGTGTGATTAACACACTTTAAAATCTCATTCTTATATTAATAGTGTGTATGATTCCACAATATTCATATATAATTATTCCTCGAGTGCACATAAAAGATGAATTAATTGTTTATGTTCGCTTTTTGAACATTTGACAACTAATGGATGATTATAGAACATTTATATGAAATAAATACAAACGAAATATAAAAATAATAAATGAGAGTAAGAAAAGAGACATAAAA
>JAOTAW010000203.1:16950185-16961070 GCA_025629945.1 Erythroxylum savannarum
ATACAAAGTGCAAGTCCAGTTGGATACAGGAAAGAAGATAAGGTGCCTCAGGACAGACAATGGAGGAGAATAAACTGGTGCAGAGTTTGATAGTTACTGTAAGCAAAATGGTATCAAGCAACAGTTCACAATGGCATATACTCGACAGCAGAACGGTGTATTAGAGCGGATGAACAGAATGTTACTGAATAGAACCAGGGCAATGTTGGCGACAGCTGGTCTGGAGATGTCCTTTTGGGCTGAAGCTGTCAACACCGCTTGTTATGTGATCAACCGGGGTCCGTCAATGACAATTGATTTGAGGACACCGATGGAGTTGTGGACAGGTAAACCAGTAGATTATTCTATCCTTCATGTTTTAGGAAGTCCTGCGTATGTGATGTACCATGCCCAAAATGTTTCAAGGTTGGATTCGAAGTCTAGGAAACGTATTTTCTAAGGCTATGCTGATGGTGTAAAGAGGTATCGCCTGTGGGATTCCATTACCTGCAAGGTTGTTATCAGCAGGGATGTCATCTTTATAGAAGATAAGCACTGTAGTGAAGATGCAGGTAAATCAGGGTCATATATTAGGGTGATACACGTGAACGATCATACTTCGAAAGTTGTGTCGGATCATAATCCTGTGGAGAATGATGCTGAAGTCTATGAAATCAGACGATCTAATGCTGAAGTCGATGAAATCAAACGATCAACTCGCACAAAGGAAGCTCCCAGTTGACATTCTGATTATATTATGGATAGCAATATAGCATACTGTCTACTCACTGAAGATCTGACTTTCTCAGACAAATTACCTGAAGAAGGTCTTGCGATGTTTCAACGTACAGGACTGTAAGCCAGTATCCACCCCATTCCCTGTTAATTCCAAGTTGTCCTCTAAGATGAGTCTTACCAGTGAAGTAGAGGAGATAGAGATGTCTCGAGTACCGTATGCATTAGCAGTGGGTAGCTTGATGTTTGCCATGATCAGCACCAGACCAGATATTGCACATGCAGTTGTGAGTCGGTACATGGCAAATCCTGATAGAGAGCATTGGATAGCAGTGAAAAGAATTCTTCGTTACATCAAAGGAACATTGAATGCTGCATTATGTTACAGAGGATCAGATACAGGTATTTGTGGTTATGTTGACTCAGATTATGCAAACCAATTTCTCTTTTCCTTTTTCTTCAAAGCCTTCTGGTTGGAGCATATAAATCTCTTCTTCAAGATCACCGTAAAGAAAAGTTGTCTTTACATCTAGCTGTTCTAGATGTAAATCATGCACTGCTGATAATGCCAGAACTATACGAATAGTAGTTAATCGAACCACAGGTGAGAATATTTCATTAAAATCAATACCTTCCTTTTGAGCATATCCTTTGACACCAATCTTGCCCGATACCTCTCCAACTGGTCATCACTGTTTCTTTTGATCTTGAACACCCATTTGTTGCCAATGGGTTTCCTCCCTGATGATAGCTATACAAGATCCCAAGTCTGATTCTTATGCAGAGCTTCGATCTCCTCCTGCATTGCTGCTATCCACTGATACACATCTGAACCACCTACCGCCTCCTGGAAGGTCGATGGTTCTCCATCTTCAGTGAGTAAGCAGTATGCTACATTGCTATCCATAATATAATCAGAATGCCAACTGGGAGCTTCCCTTGTGTGAGTTGATCGTCTGAATTCATCGACTTCAGGATCAGATCGTCTGACTGCATCGACTTCAACATCATTCTCCACGGGATTCTGATCCGGCACTACTTCAGAGGTATGTTCATTCACTTGTATCACTGTAATATCTGACCCTGATGTACCTGCATCTTCACTACAGTGCTTATCTTCCATGAAGATGACATCCCTTCTGATAACGACCTTGCGAGTAGTGGGATCCCACAGGCGATACCCCTTTACACCATTAGCATAGCGTACGAAAGTACATTTCCTAGACTTCGGATTCAACTTTGAAACATCCTAGGCATGGTACATCACATATGCAGGACTTCCAAAAACATGAAGATTAGAATAATCTACTGGTTTACCTGTCCATAACTCCATCGGTGTCCTCAAATCAATTGTCGTTGACGGACTCCGATTGATCACATAACAAGCGGTGTTGACAACTTCAGCCTAAAAGGACTTCTCCAGACTAGCTGTCGCCAACATTTCCCTGGTTTTCTCCAGTAACGTTCTGTTCATTCGCTCTGCCACACCGTTCTGCTGTGGAGCATATGCCGTTGTGAACTGTCGCTTGATACCATTTTGCTTATAGTAACTATCAAAATCTGCACCAGTGTATTCTCCTCCATTGTCTGTCCTAAGACACCTTATCTTCTTTCCTGTATCCAACTGGACTCGTGCTTTGTATTCCTTAAAGGTCTGAAACACATCTCCCTTGTTCTTGATTGGATATACCCAACATCTCCTGGAATAATCATCAATGAATGATACGAAGTACTTCGCTCCTCCCAGGGACACAACCGGTGCTTTCCATACATCAGAGTGAACCAGTTCTAGAACATTTGTGCTTCTAGAGTCCGATGTGTTGAACTTCAACCGATGCTGCTTGCTTGTCACGCACTGCTTACAAAATGGTAATGAAACCTTTGTGACCCCAGGAAGTAGCTTCCGATCTACGAGAATCTTCATTCCTTTCTCCGACATATGACCAAGTTTTTTTGTGTCATATCATCGAAGACCACTCATTGTTACTTGAGGCAACTGAAGCTTCTCCATCCCCCAAAGTCTTTCCCTTTACAATGTACAAGTTGGCAGTTATCTTCTCTGCCTTCATTATCACTAGCTCTCCACGAACTATCTTTATGATTCCCCTTTCACACTCCATCTTACAGCCGAGGTCGTCCAATTGTCCCAACGACAATAGATTCTTCCGAATTCCCTCAACATGTCGTACCTGTTGAATGGTACGAACAGTTCCATCGTACATCTTCATCTTGATGGATCCAATTCCAACAACCTTCATGGCCTGATCACTGCAGCTGTATACAACACCTCCTGAGACTGGTTCATAGTGATAGAACCATTCTTTACGAGAGGTCATGTGATAGGTTGCACCAGAATCAACCAACCACACATCCTGCGTCATCCTCTTGCCATCATGCGTTGTTGCTGCTTCACAAGTCAAGGCGTTATCGACGTCTGATCTGCTTGCAACATTTCCTTGAGGGTCGGCAACTCTTCCCTGAGGACCAGAACTCTGCTTTAGGTTCCAACAATCTTTCTTGTAGTGACCTTTCTTGCCACAATTGTGGCACTTGAAATTTTTCTTACTCCGAGATTTTGATCTACCATGTTGTTGACTCCCACTGGAACCACGTTCCATCGCTCTTCCTCTCGTCACTGTCAATGCCTCTACTTGCTGTGCAGATCCCTCCTTATTCTTGCGCCGCTTTTCCTCATCAATGATCGCAGCTACAATATTATCAAAGTTCAAACTGTCAACAGGCAAGTTGGCCGTCAAGTTGATGACGAGTTGATCGTATGAATCCGGTAAACTCTGAAGTAGAATTTCCGCTCTTTCACTAGTCCCTATCACACAATCCATATTTTTGAGTTGTGAAAATAGAGAATTCAGTGTATTGACGTGCTCGGTCACTGTCGAAGATTCTGACATCCGCAAAGTGTACAACTTCCTCTTGAGAAATATTCTGTTATGTAGGGACTTTGCCTCATATATGCTTGTAAGATAATCCCAAATTTCTTTGGCTGTCTTCTTCTCCTCTATACTTGACAATATCTCATCTGCCAATCCGAGATGTAAATTTGTCGTTGCATTTGCATCTATTTCTTCCCATTTTTCATTGGTGATATTACCTGACCTTTTAACGATCGCTGCGAGGTACTTATCTTTCACCATGATAGCTCTCATTCTCATCTTCTAAATCGAGAAATTTCCACCGTTGAATTTATCCACCTTATATTCTCCTTTTATTTTTGACATTCTGTCGAAAAAGCTCCTCCCACTATTTCATGTAAGTCAAAACCGCATAGGCTCCACACGTGAATAGTAACTTTGTGGGCCCCACAAGAAACGAGCCTCACAAATGATGACACCGAGTAATTTAGGAATATCAGGGGACAGTGGGTCCCACTAGGTACGAAAACTAAAAGATAATCCCACAACCGCACCATGCACACCCGAGGGTAATCGCAAAATCTAATTTACTTTCTAATGTTGAGGATCAACACTAAGTAGCAACCACAGAGCATACGGTAAATAGATTTAAACTTAACCCAAGCGTGTTTTTGATACCACTTGTTTGAAAAGAAAACACGAAAAAGGAAATATATAAGAAATATGAAGAAATTAAAGAACATAAGAAATTTACGTGAAAAACCACAATAGGCTAAAAACCACAAAGAGAGAGAAGAATTTTACTATAATAAAAATAAGAATTACAAATTTAATCCTCTAATTTGTATATAAAAAAGAAATGAGGAGTGAGCCTTCTTTTATAGGTTTCACTCCTCCCTTCACTTTCTCATCCCACTGATGTGAGATGAGTAACTTAACAATGAGTACACTTAAGGAGTCACTTTGATAGGATTACTTCTTTTTTAACATTTCTGCACTTAATATAATGTTTAACATAATCTTAATGATATGTAAGCAAATATAACAAATTCTTACTTGTTCAAAGCGTTATCATTGCTTCCTTTTGTGGTAGAAAAATGTTATGCAATCATTAATAAGGACATAAAAGCATTTTGGTTTTAGGAACTGAGCAATTATCTATTGGATCATTTTGAATGAAAGGATAAAACCCTTTTGTTTTAGGTTTCTTAAGGTTTTAAAACTTCAAATGTCAAAAGGTGTTACTTTTTTTTCTTCTTGAATTTATAGTAAGTGGCAAAGTTAGAGTTGGAATAAGATTTAGCTTGACTGTTATTTGATTTATGTCCTCCAATAGTTATCTTTTGATCTTCAATGTATTAATAATCAATATGTAACAACTTTTAATGAGCTAATAGTAACATTCTATATAGTTTACAGTCGTTTTTACTTGGAATTATAATAGCGAACCCATTCCTTCCAACAAATGTTCAGTGCCAATTTTATTATCATCAATATTTTATAATTTTCTATTTGAATTGAACACATTAAGTTCTTATTTCTCAACCTGTTTTGCTTTAGTCTAGAAATTCACATACATGATATTATAAAACTTAATGTTGTTGTTACCTTTGACACAATGTTATAAATATTGTACCTGACTTGATACCGAATTGAATTCTAGTACGATATTGTATCGATGCCGGTTAATACTGAGTACCATTTCAAGTACTTTTTTAAATTTATAAAATAGTCTCCGAATTTTTAAAAAAATTACAAAATAGTCCATTGACATATCGTACAGTTGTAGTTTATTTAATTTAACTTTTTTTGTGTATATCTTATCTATTTTAATTTATATGTATATTTATTATATTCTAATTATTTCTATACATAATAATTATCTAAATATAATAATTTATTATAAAATAATAAAAATAATTTAAAATTTGAATTATTAATTGATCGTATCTCGTATCGTGTATCGCCGCTGTCCAGCTGAGTGGAAAGAACAAGTGGCTTATCACTAACTTTGACCAAGTTACTATTCACGTTTCTTTCTTCTTCTACGGAAACAAAGCAGGTTAAGTTACTTGGATAACGTTTTGAACAATAAGCACTGGAGTGGAGTCTGGTAGTGTGGATGCTCAATCTTACGACTTTTGCCAACTTGGTAATCAAAAGCAACATTTTTAAAGATAAGTGTTGAGCAAAATGGGCTTTTCATTTCCCCCTCAAGACCTCCATCGCTGCTTCTCCATCTCCAAGGTCTTACCTCTTTTCTTTCTCTTGCCTTTTTTTTTTCTCCCTCTTATTATACCCTTTGTCTTATTGAATTTGAGGGTGGCAGTGCAACGAGAATCTGCTTCATCATGGTTGGTGTTCAAGGCCCAGATACTTATTTGGCAGGAACAGAGAAAGCAGAGCTATTAGTATTCCACCCATTAACGCCTTATCTGTTGAGACTCCTCCCTTTCCTCTCTTTCACACTCGCAAAGTCGAAGAATCTCCTTCTGAGGTAAAGCAACTCTTCCCTTTACAATTAGTTGCTTTTCCTTGTCTTGAGACGGACACTAGCAAATAAGCCCGTAAGCGGAGAATTTTTATTGCTGTGGCAAGTAAAGTTTGAATTAAGTGGTGGAATCCGGAAAAGGTGGTAAATTTGTTACCCATTTCATTTGGGAATTTTTCTTGATCCTGTTGATAAAAAATATGACAATTTTTATTCTATTTTTTTCAATAATAAATTTCATTTAGTGCGGTTCATCACCATGTGGCATTACTTTGCTTTTTACTTTCCTCAACAGTTGGAGCCAGTAGATCCTGATTTTTATAGGATTGGCTATGCTCGAAGTATGCGTGCCTATGGAATTGAATTTAAGGAAGGTCCTCATGGGTTTGGAGTCTATGCTTCCAAAGACGTGGAACCACTTCGCCGTGCCAGGGTCAGTTTCTTTTCGTCGAAAAAAAAAATTGTGTACATGGCTGCAAAGTATGCCATAGTTATATTTCAGTGAACCACTAGTTTGTACGATCTCTTCCAAAGAGTTGGAACGCTTTAATAACTACTTGATTGCCTTATCTATACTGGATTGATTTGGAAAATGGTCCATTTGAGTGGCTCTCTGTTGTTTTGCACTTGAATGAGCAGTTGATTATGGAAATCCCGTTAGAGTTGATGCTCACTATTAGCAAGAAGCACCCCTGGATGTTTTTCCCAGATATAATACCAGTTGGTCATCCAATATTTGATATTATCAACTCTACCAATCCAGAGGTACTGCCTTTCTATATGTGACATAAAAGCTACTTTGGATATCTATTGCTGCTTCAGATGTTCCATATTATTATGCTTGTTGCTTTGATTTATCAATTCCAACTTGGTTGATGAATATATACATCTCTTATTTTATGATAGTCACAGACCTATTTTACTCCTTTCTCCTTCTGATTTTGTACTGTCGACCTGTATGCTAATGTACTTTATCTCTGTGACACAGACAGATTGGGACCTGAGATTAGCATGCCTTCTGTTGTATGCATTTGATTGCAATGACAACTTTTGGCAATTATATTGTGACTTCTTACCCAGCTCAGATGAGTGTAGTAGCTTGCTTCTTGCCACAGAGGTGTAGAGAAAACGTTTAACAGTATTTTTTTACATACTATGTAGGTTTGGATTTTGTTTTCTGCGGATATTTTGTATTATCAAATTGCCTTTCACGTATTATATTAAGTCTCATGTTGTTCCTTTTACCTACTCAATTTAAAATGTTAACAGGTCCACGGAAAGCTGACTCTCATTAAATGAATATTAAAGCTATTACCTCAATTTTTTACATCAAATTACGATGTTCATTTTATGCTTTAACTTGCATCAAACAAGTTGCTCTAGCTAGTGAATTTTGATGATTCTTGAGTTGTTCTGACTTCTTTATGCGTATTTGTGGGCACATTGTAAATCTCACCAACTGGGTTAAAACACAGACACGCTTGCATGCATATGATCCTATTTAGCCTTTTCTACAAGCTTGACCAGCGCAAATCTAGAATATCTTTTTCCATTAAATGAGTTTAATGTAGAACTTCATTATCAATGATTATTGATGAGTGTTCATTTACTATACCTTATTCCATTGTTGTTTTTTTTTTTTCTCAGCTTTGTTAATCTAAAATATAGAAGACTTGTTTCAGTGTAACACCTTTGCTTCACATCTGTCTTGCATTTTCTATTGTAATAGGGGGATCTTTTGGAGCTGCAGGATCAGAATCTTGCATTAACCATGAGAGAACAGCAGCATCGAGCCATGGAATTTTGGGAAAAGAATTGGGTATGAATTGCCTAGATTCATCCATAACTTGTTTCAAGAAATGCCTCTAAATACAGTACCATCTTAGTAACAAACTATTCTTCTTGGATCACACAGCATTCTAGCGTTCCCCTGAAAATAAAGCGCCTAGCTCGTGATCCTGAGAGATTCATGTGGGCACTTAGTATGGCACAATCACGGAGCATTAACATGCAAATGAGAATCGGTGCTTTAATTCAAGATGCAAATATGCTAGTGCCATATGCTGGTAAGCTTATATTCGATTGAATTCTTTTCGGTGATGGTTGTCCACTCTTTGAAGAGTGTGATTCAGACAAATCATCTCCTTGAAGAATGTCTTTTGTAAACATGGATTGAATTTTCATGTAACAATATGTGGTCCATTTGTATGATTGTTAACTCATAGCTACACAGTAGTAAGGTCGAAGGGTTAAGCATTTTTTTCTTATGGCCCGTGCCTCTTTTATCATTAGTTATGGTTTTTCTCTTTTTTTGACTGTGACTGTTGATTGATAGATAGAGAGATTATTTCATTCACAGGCATTTTTTGGGGGGATTAACAACCCTTTTGGTAATTTTGTCTAATTTTTCCAATATGTAAGGTAACTAAGTTATATGCTGCAGACATGCTGAACCATTCCTTTGAGCCAAACTGCTTTTTTCATTGGCGATTCAAGGATCGGATGCTTGAGGTGATGATAAATGCGGGGGAACATATTAAAAAGGGTGAAGAGGTAATGTTCAATATGCTTGTGATGAATTATGACTCCTTCATTTCTATGTCAGTAGAAAGCCTGAGAATCTGTGAATGATATTTGTTAAGAATTGAAAAGTGGATTGGAACCTCCTTTTTTTGAATCTATTTAGAGAAAAGCTCATAATTGAGGAACTTTTGACATTCCCCCTTTTCTAAATCGGCCCTTATGGTTAATTTTTTGAAGAGTACGACAGCTGTGAAATAACTGAATGTTTGAATCTTCTATTTGCAGCTTTAGAAAGTCATTGTAAGTGTCCTAGCAATTGGCTGAGCATCAGTTTTCTCCAATTTTTTTATTTAAATCTTCTGATTCTATAATTTCTTCTGTTGATTGATTAGAAGTTAGATAATTGTATTATCAGGTCATCTTGACTTGTGATCTTAGTATCCTGTTGGTTCCACTAATTTTCTACAGTTGACTGTCAATTACATGAATGGCCAGAAGAATGACGTAATCATGCAAAGATATGGTTTCTCATCATCTGTGGTAATCTCTCAGCTTTCTTCATTGGAAATGGAAATGATTTCAAATGCCTGTTCTCTAATTCTGCTTGATTGATAGTGAATTGTTCTATACTTGATCCCGCTCTTTCTTTTTCTTGGTTGGGAGCTTTATTTATCTGGTTATTGAACTGATAGTATTTTAAATTTGGTTTTCTTGTATGTAGTCGTGGAATTAGATAAACAGTACTCTAATTTTTCCTTTGGCGCCTAATTGAAGCTTAATAAGATTTCACCTTCAGAAGAACAGAACTAGCTTCAAGATATTATGGACATTTGAAAAAAATCAGTCGTTGCAGCTTGCTTATTCATTCTTAGCTTTGTTTCCATTCATTTGAGTCATGATCTCGTTATGATAGATCTCTTCTTCCATAAACTTGACACAAAGTTGTGTCTGACATCATGATATTGCAGAATCCTTGGGACGTAATCCAGTTCTCTGGCAATGCACAGATTCATTTGGATTCCTTCCTCTCAGTATTCAATATCTCTGGCCTCCCTGAGGAGTACTATCACAACAGTAGGGGACATTTAGATGATTAGAGAAACAGTAGTCCATATGACGATTTAGCATTTGTATGTGATGAAAACTCTGCAAATTTTGGGAACAGGTGAGCTGTCGGGCATCGTTGACATCTTTGTTGATGGGGCAGTCATAGCAGCAGCTAGAACTTTGCCAACTTGGTCGGATGGGGATACACCTCCTCTCCCGAGCACAGAAAGGAGAGCTGCCAAGGAGTTGCAAGAAGAATGCTATGAGATGCTAGCACAATTTCCTACCACCTCCCAGGAAGACCAGAAACTACTTGGTAGTCCTCCAACTTTTTACCTTGTCAGAAATGGTTTTATGCAGTAGTTTATGACTATACCACCACTTCCCACCTTTTACAGATTCAATGCCAGCAGCGAGGACCCTTGAATCCGTCATCAAGTATATAGTACATCCCTAAGCATTATTTTCTCCAATTAATTTCTTTAGCGTAAAATTGACAATCTGGATATTGACACAGATATAGGCTGAACCGGAAGCTGTTCATTCAGAAAGTCATCCAGGCATTGGAGATGTATCAGGAGAGGATATTGTTCTAAGCACCCACTTCTTCCGTTAAACGCTTTGATAAGAGAAATGGAATGATGTGGTGTCGATTAATTTTCAAAGTAACTACTTGTCATGTTCCAATTCAAATAATATCTTAAATGTAGGTTAGTTCCTTAACATCAACAGCTTTAATTTAAACAAAATTCTGTATTACTCTTTAAAGTCAGATAATCACTAATTTTAAATCTTGTATTTAAATAAAAAAATATGGCTTGGTGAATGTCTATTAAGCTTAAAATTAATTTATAAACGCTTCAGTCTATTTAACTTTTTATATCAATCCGCACTTGTAGACAATAATCAAATACAGGGTTGGATTGGGACGGATGCGACTTGAGAACTAAGGGAGCGCTTGGTTCATAGAGAGTAATGAGAATGAGAATATGAATGAATATAGTGAGGAATGAGAATGGATATAATCATTATAATTATGATGGTTGGTTAAGATGAAGGAATGATTGCCGTTATCATTGATAGTGGTTGATTTGTTAAAAATGTTAAAAAATTAAAACTTGTTAAATTTTTGTTTTATAGAAAATTTTAAATATATTTTAAATAATTATTTTTAATTTATGCACCCTAATTATAATGACAAAATATTTAAAATCAAGTATATTGCGATTTTTCCTTTTCG
>JAOTAW010000203.1:17038163-17049819 GCA_025629945.1 Erythroxylum savannarum
TATATATATATGTGTGTGTGTGTGTGTATGCTTGTATCTACATAGTTTTCAAGTTATGCTTATTGAGAATTTGTTGCTATATGAGTAAATTTTATGATTTTGGTGAGTCATTATGAATTTCCTATGCAATGGTTTTTCATTTGAATCGAGGTAGTTTCTTAAAATGGATGGTGTAGGGAATATTTGAATGCTCATGACAAATTTGTTAGGTTGTCAATGTTGTTATGTATAAATATTGTCTTAACTATTAGATTATGATAAAATTTTATGGCATAGGCCTTGAACTTTTGTTAGAATGGAAATGGGTTATTTGTTTAAAAATGTGTAGTGAAGTGAAGTGCACTTCATGGAAATTGATAATAAATGAATTAATTAAATAAAATGAATAGAATACTTAAGCGAGGCGACTTAGGAAAAATTTCTTGAACTATGAACTAAATGAGGTGGCATAGGAAAAGGACCTTACTTAGGTTTTAGGCAAAATACCTAAGTGAGGTGACTTAGGAAAAGTTTCTCATACAAAGAACTAATTGATATGGCCTAGGCAAAAGACCTAAGTAATGTGATTTAGGCAAATTTTATTAAATAAAGACCTAAGTGAGGTGACTTATGTAAAATTCCTTAAATAAAAACCTAAGTGAGGTGGCTTAGGAAAAAGACCTAAGTGAGGTGATTTAAGTAATGAAATAAGGATCCTTAGTTTAAAGAGTTAATGTAAATAAATCAAAACTTAATGAAGGGCACGTGCAATGAAATTGAGCTACATAGGTCATTTATGTTTGATATGTTATTGCTTATTCAAGGAAATGATATCTTGTTAAGTGGTTAATGATTGTAGAGATTGATGAACTTACATTTTAATGACTATAAGAATGCTTATTTCAAAAGTATATTTCTTACTTAAACCTTGAAGTGAAACGTGATACTCATGCCTTGGTATGGGTGATGCTTGTGTTGGAGTATTATTGATACATTAATAGGCATGTTTGTGTGTGAGCATAAGTAGTGAACTTACTACTTATTTTATAAATCAAAATGAAAATTTGATGTATGACTAATCACGTGTAAATTTTTTTTCCCTCACTGAGATATCAAAATACAATTATTTTCAAGAACAAAATATTTATTATGCTTAATCTTTTTAGTTTTATTTGTATATGTCTTAATTATGTCCTTTCTTCAAGCAAATTTTTCTTTAAAAAAGGAAAAAGATTATTGAGCTGACTTAGCATCAGCAGTAGCAGCAGTGAGGGTGAGTAAGGTTAACATATGGTTGACCAAATTTGTCTAATTGATCTTATTTTTCTTATGTATTTGCAACATTATATCTTTCGACGTCAATGTTAACATTGGGGATATTAGTGTGGTAGTGAACTCATAAACTAAAATTATTATTATGTTGTTACTAAGTAGGATTGGAGCTTAAGTAGTGAATGATTATGACATTGTACTTAGACTATTATGATGAATGAATGAACGAATTACGCCTATTTGGACTAAAAATATCTTGTTAATTGAATGATGACTAGATGGATAGAATGTATGAATAGGTTAACTCATTTGTGCTTGTATGGTTAGCTTAGCACCTTGGTATTGGTTTAACACTATATGGTCTACTTTAACCTTATTAAAGTGGAGGTGATAGGTGTAGACTATAGTATACTGTCTAGGTGTTTAAGTTTTTTTTTTTTAGTTTAAATGTTCTTGAATGTGTTTATGTCAAGTTTTCTCAAAGGGTTAAGAGTTTACACTTCAAAATTTTGGAATTTTTTGTTTTTGATGACTAGTTTATAATATCTAACTTTTGTTTCTACTGTTTAGTTTAAAACAAATAGTTTTTGTTTATAAATGCTAGTTTGTAATAATTGGTTTCTATTTCAAGGTTATTGGCATAAATAAACTATAAGTGAAGTATGAGAGGCATGTTTGGTATACTAGAGAGCTTATGAGGGTTATAAAGAGAGTTTCAGTGTATTAATGTATATTTGAGCATGAAATAAGTCTCTATATAATTACTATCAAGAAAGAGAATTATTAAATTATATTGAGTTGTGGGCCCAAACCTAAAAACCATAAATAAGATTAAAATCTTATTAAAAATTTAAATTGAAAAATTGATTAATTGACCCATTGATTATAAATAATCAAGAATCAAGTTTATCAAGTGTTTTCAATGCCGCATAGAAGATATTTTTTTTAATAAGTTTTGAAGTTGAATGAAGAACAAGAGATAAAGCACTCATTATTCTCATTATTTTATAAGTAAAACATGTCTTTCCTGATTAATAATGTCCACTTATATTTGGTGAATGTTAAAAACATGATAGATGTCTTAATTATAAGTGTAATAAGGATTCCTAGTTAAATTTAAACACCAACTGATAGTATTAAATAATTGGAACTTTAATAGTCCTTATTCAGTTAACAAATTGACTACTAGTTCTACTTTAAATAAGACTAGTAGAATAATTTAATCAATACTCTAGGAATTCTATTTCAATTCAATTTTTTAAAAAAGACAATTCAAATTCCTGTTACCACAAAGAAAGTGTTACCTTTAGGGTTTTTCATAGTCATATTAGAAAATTTGACCTTATAACAAGTTATACTCTGACTAAAACACCATCTATATAAATATTGTTTTAAGGTTAATAATCAAGCAAAGGAAATCCAAATTATAATAAAAAAGATTGTAATAATAAATCATTCTTAAGTAATGAAATTAGATCTAATTCCATGGGCTTTTACTTTTAACTTTTCTTGAACTCCAACTTTTATAATTAATCCAATAAGCATATTCAATGAATCCTTAATTAACTACTCATGCTTACATCAACGACTATCGTTTTAAGCAATTAAATATGAATCCAAGTTATGATGGTTCCTCCCATTATGAGAATAAATGTATATGTCACTTTTGATTGTGGTAAAGAAGATTTTATATGATGGATTTCTTTTCATCCAGTGAACGAAGATGAGAGTGAGTGTAAACTACATGTTATTTGGACAAATAATTATAAATCAATTTGCACCTCTCTTCCGTTCTCTTCTTACTTATTGTATTTATGTGACTTCTACACTACAGTTATGATTACCTTTATTCAATACTAAAACACTTATTTATTTATTAAAAAATTAATTCATTAATTTGAAAACATTTTTTAAAGCACACATAATTCACTCTGTGCCATTTAGGGTTAAACTATTAGTATCATATCCTTATATATATGTTTTTAGTGAAACTTAAGCAAATATCATTATAGCATAATTTTTATAACTTTTAACCAAGAGTGATAAGATATTAATATTTCCTTATATTTTAATAGAATAATTACTTAAATTGGAAAATAGGATAAATTACTTTCTCATGATTGAAATATTTTGGAGTACGAGAGATTATAGAGAAAAGTGAGTGAGAATACCAATGATGATATATTGAATGATTTGAATAATAAGGTAAGGCATGTTCTTAGGTTATTTGGTAGAAATGTCTTAAATAGTATGTCAATTTGTGAAAATACTATGCACACTTAAAATTAAAATGATGGAACCAACAAAATAAAGAAAGAAGTGAAAAGAAGGAGAAGGATCAAAAAATAAAAAAGGCACCAATTGGAAAGTTTATGTTTTATGGTCAACAATGATGAGGTACCCTCTAATTCTTACTATTGTAATGATAATAATGACAATGACAATGATATTGATTTGTTATAGATAAACTTTTTTAGTTTTATAAGCCATGAGCATGAAAAGAAATAAAAATTCTTTTAAATACACGAAAGCTTAAAAGCTCCTAGATACATGTATAAATAAGAATGAGAAATTGAAATATAAATTGCAAGATTTCTGTACGATGGTGCTCTCTTAGCTATCCACTATTCACTATTCAGGTCTTTCTCCAGCCTTTCTCCTATAGATTCTAAACCTCTGGTTAGCCTTATTCTTTACCACATACTGCTTTCCATTCATATGTACTAGATTCTGTCTTTTATTCATAAATCTATCAATACTCACTCACTAGAAAACTCACATCTCATTTTTTTTCGATCCTGACTTCATACTCATCCCGCCACCCTCAAAAACCATACCACTCATCCTACCACTCTCATAGACCAGTGTTCAAAACTCCTTTTAATTCTAGAACTTCCCCCCACCTTTTTCACCCTTCCCACTTAGCTTTTAACCAACAGTCTATATATTGTACCTATGAACTTACTCTTCCCTAACTGTAACTAACAACTCAACTGGGAATTCTTCTTCAACCTCAACTAACCAGCCTATTGCTAGCCTCAATAACCACCTATTTGAAGGACATGGAAACAAGTTTTAGGTGATGCCAAACTGAAAAAAAAATTAACACACTACCCTCCTAGTGAAACTTGTGAGTAGAGAATTGCCTCTCCACCAATGGAATTGTTGAAGGCTGGTGTTGACATATGGAGAGCCACACTTTTTCGATTTTTCATTGACAAAAGGATTTGTTTCCCAGTTATGATTATAAGCATTAGGCCTTTTCATAACTGGAAACAACATTGATTAGTGAACATGTTAGTGGATAATAAATATGTGTTTTTGTTTAGACTTTCTAGCTCAGAAGAAGCTAAGGTTGTGTTACAATCTGGACCTTGACATGTGTAAAACAAACCCTTGTTGCTGTAAACACAGAGGCTAGGAATCAAATTGAAAGACCTTAAACACAACAATATTCCCATATGGATATGCCTGCATGAAGTTCCACTTTAATATTGGACTACCAAGGGCTTAGTTATCTTGCAAGCTATATAGGAAGACCAATAGCATTGAATCAATCCATAACAAAAATTAAGCGTATTAACCACGTTAGGATTTGCATTCTAGTTATTTCCTTATCTGACCTGCCAAAAACCATACCTTATATTCGGCTAATTGAGGATTTAGAACAAGTGGAGGATTAATTGAGGGTTACATATGCTTAGAGACCTTAGTTAGATAGAAAGCAAAAATTGAGACCATCGGGGAGGGTGTTTAAAACAATTGAACACCAAGAGTTATTGGGAATGAGTAATGTGTAGGAGAAAATACACGAGCAGATCACAACAACAAATAATATGCAGGAGGAAACACATGAATAGTCCAAAACATATTTTCCATTTGCATCAATAGCCAAAAAAACATAAACAACAATAATCCCGACTGCAATAAAATTAAATTGATTTTAAATTAGTTCATTAATTTTGAGGATGGATACTTGATTTACATTATGATACTTTATGTATAATTTGTACATACATTAAGTTAAATATGAATTCTTTTTTAGCATTTTCATTATCCCACATATAAAAAAAAATCATAGGATGTGAACAAATGAGAATAAATAATTTCACTTTGCTGACTTTATACCAATAAAAATGTCAAAGTTAAAACGTGGTGCTAGTAGCCATTTGAGATAGTGACTGGTGCTAGTAGGCATTTGAGATGGTGACCCAATTAAGTAAATTAGTGGTATTCGTGATAAAGTATTTACTTTCATGTCAAAAGGCAAGATGACTTTTCAAATAGGCTTATAAAAGCTCTTACGTTGATTAAATTTAGTTTTTCTAATAAAGGGGTATGGAAGTGTTTAACTCTTTTTTCCCCTCATGTATGTTCATTTTATGCATTATATGGAATGATATTCATTAAGTTGAACTTTGAAGAATTATGGAGTGAATTGGATTGATTTATAATTTGATACAAGTAATTTAATGCTTAACAATTTAATGAACTTTGTAATTGAATGAATAATGGAGAACCTTGATGGACATCTTCGATTTGTTTAATGCATTCCTAGAGTTGTTTCTTTAAGCTGAGAATCGTGAAATTGATTTGCTTGGCGATAAGCAAATGCTTAAGCGTGGGGAGTTTGATAAATGATAAATACTCTAATCTTATATTTAATGCATTTTGTTTGTTTATTTAAGAGTTTCTTATTATTTTGGTACAAATTCATTCATAATATGTTTCTAGGTCCTAATTACCTCTATGGGTCCAAAGGAGCTAAAATTAGATGAAATCAAGGCTATAAAGTGAAAGATTGAATTTGCCCTTGAGGTACACAGCCATGTCCATGTTCATATAACTCTCTAGGACTATATTTTTATACAAATTTCAAAGAATAAAAGTAAGATTGAGGTATGTGAGTGACCGTATCCACTCCAAAAATCCTAATTTTGAGCTATGAAAGGGCAAAACGAAGAGAAAACAAAGGGAGGTCCAAAGGGTTTTGTAGCAAGCTCTAGAAAGGCTTGGGAAAAACATATTGATGGCCTAAGGCAATAAAAAGAGTGAAGAAGAAGCAAGAAAACATAGTTGGAGTGGATTTCCATCAATCTAAAATGGATTTCATGAAGATTAAAAGGGATCTCATCATGGTTCTTTTATTTTTATGTTTTTCCTTTAGCCGTGTTGTTTTCATTATGAACTAAACTTTGTTGGTACTTGTATTAGATTAAACCTAGAATAGACCTTGTAGTGATTTTATTTTAACTTAATTCATTCTTTTTTTTAGATTCAATTTTATGTTTTTAATTATCCTTGAATTAGTATAGCTAGCGTATTATTTCATATATGGTTTTATGCAATTAAGATTGAAAAATCTTTTTGGATAAATAGATGTATCATAATGGAAAGGAGTTGCATGCTAACATAGAGATAGGTCAAGATAAATCTTTCAAATTAATGTCAAACCTAATAGTGAAATTCGCGAATTGATTAATGCAATCTTAGGGGTTTTAAGTAGAATGAGATTTAAGTTAATCAGCTGAGGGTTAGGTGTCAATAGACTTAAGAATGATATTAACATAGGAATTTTAACGGTCCAATAAACTATATATTAAATTTATTAGTGAAATCATGATTGCATGACAAGTCCTAAGGGATTCGAAGTCTAAGTACCATTTTCTTGTTTGATTGTTTTTGAGTTTAGTCTTTGTTCTATTTATTCAATTTTGTTGAGTTATTTTACTTTATTATTTTAAATTTTGCAATTTTCTTATCATCATTGTTACAATTTGTTAGACTATATAATAGAAAGATAATAAGTATTAGTAATTATAGTCCTTGTAAGATCAGCTCATAATTGTTAGTGTTAGCTATAGCTATATTGTGCATTTGCGGTAAAATATATCAATCAGTAACGCTCAAAAAGTAAATAGTTGATGGATTCCTAATAAGCCCTACATAAAATGCACCAGTTGGGGATGGTTGAAATTTTTGATAATCTATCAATAGTGGGAAGTATATCCTTCATATCTAACTAGATTGTGCAAGATGTTCGAGGTAGCAGGTTTTTATACCATACTAACTTGCTCCAGGTTACATTGGTTAACAACATTGTATTATTTATTTTGAGTGACAAAATTCCTAGGCCACCTTAATGCTTAGGTTAATAGATAACCCACTTAATCTTGCATCTTGTTTCATTCTCATTAGAACTAGACCAAAAGAACTTCTTGAGTATTTTGTTTGTCATGGTATGAGGGCTTAGTTGAAGACACTGGGATGTTAAGTTATATTACTAGAAGATGCATACGATTAAAGCTACTGATTAACGATAGCTAAATGACTTGTTTATATGCACTTCTTGAAAGATACAAACTACTTTTTCGCCAGATTGGTTGTGAAAGATTTAGTCAAAGAAAAGGTATCTACTTTGATGAGATCTTCTTCCTAGTAGAGAAGATGGCATCCATTCATATAGTACTTGGTATAACGACTAGTCTTGAGTCCAAAATTAAGTAAATGGATGTCAAGATGACTTTTCTTTATGGTGACTTAGAGGAAGAGATATACATGAAGCAACCAAAGGGTTTTAAGGTTAAAGGCAAAGAAGATTACGTTTGTAGACTAAAGAAGAGTCTCTACGATTTGAAACATGCACCAAGACAATGGGACAAGAAATTTGAGTTAGCTATAGGGGGCAAGGTAATAGTTAAAGTTTACATTATGTTTTAATAGGTATTTTATTGTGTTTTTAGTTGTTGATTAGAAGATTTATGCATGTTTAGGTTTAGAATTATGTCGATGTGATTATATGTTTGTGTTTTTGAGTGATATCTAGTTTAAAACATATTATTGGACTTTAATTTTGTGCATTTAAGGTATTTTGATGTGTTTGTTAGTGTTCAAGATTAGATGAAGAACATCGAGAGAAGTTGGAGAAAGCTTGGAGGAAGAGCCAGGGTCACGATCATGACACCCTAGTTATGGTTGTGACAGAAGCCACCCAGACATGGCCACGATCGTGACAGAAGCTCATTTCAGGGGTCATGATCATGACATCATTGCCACCATCATGATAAAACCTCATTTTCAATGGTCACAATCATAACTTACTTGCCATAATTATGATAGAAACGATACAGACGCGTGGATCTACTTTCATTTCTATTTTTGGATGGTCATTTTGGAATTTTTGGCACGCGTAAAACCTAGTTTTTACCTTAAAAGGAAAAAAAACTATATAAGGAAAAATAAATGACCTAATTAAGGAGTCTTTATCTTACTAATTAGAGAAAGAAGCCAAGGAAGAAAGAAGAGGAGAGAAGAGAAGAAGATGAGCAGGAGGAGCTGCTAACCACTCTAGCTATCCTTCCAAGTTAATTTACTTCATTCTTCTTGGTTTATTTCATTTGATATATGAGATGAATATGAGGATGATGAAAGGATGTTCTAAACTTCATTTGGGATTTAATCTTGAATCATTTGTGATGTGATTGCTTTTGATGTTAATGTGTTTAGGTATGATTTTATGTTGTTTCTGCATACTTTCGTAACAAATCGAAAGAGTGAACTGATAGTAACATGATTAGGTTGGGTAATGAGAGTTAACAACCTAACAGATCCTATAAACAATGAAATCGATAATTATGTGAAGAGAGATATCGTGTGAGGATCTGACTATTTATTAGAGTACTTAAGAACTAATTGGAAAGTGGGTTGTTTTGTTGATTGAGAGATTGCAAATTCAGAACTTTAGATTCAATTAGAGATTATAATTTAGGGTTTAATGATTAGGTCTTTAGAGAGAATAATCAACCTCATGAAATTCTAGGACCGATACCCATTAACTCAAAACTAATTAAATTAGTAATTGACGATAGGATAAATTCCCCTTCTCATAATTGATTAATCGTCCTTTTGTGATTTCTTGATTGTTAAGTAATTGTGCTTAATTATGATTTCCTTCCATTAGTTTTAGAAATTCATTATCAATCAATCCATATTCAATTGCTTAATTTTCTGTTAATTTTATTTTTATTTTAATTACAATTTTTACAACTTAGACAAAGTTAGGATTCAATTAGTTTAGCTAATTCCTCTTACGACTGACCCCTCTCTACTACGCTTACGACCCGTGCATTTGTGGAATATTGAGAGTTTTATAATTGTAAAAATTGCTCAACATGAGGCTATAAAAAGACTACTTCTAACCATTTTGTTTTATACAAGAAACTCTAATGATGATTTTATTATTCTTTTACTTTACATTCATGGCATGCTAATTGCTGGCAAGAATGCTTCTTTGATTTATAGATTGAAGTAGTTGAGCAAGTCTTTTTCAGTGAAAGCCTTAGAGATCCAAGCCAAAAAAAATGGATCCTTAACATGAAGATCATCTGAGATAGGAGCACTAAAAAATTGTGGTTGTCACAAAAGAAGTACATTGAGAAGGTACTTTAGAAATTTAGTATGGATAAGGTTAAAGTAGTTAGTTCTCCTTTTGTTAATCACTTCATATTGAGTTCTAGTCAAAGTCCTTCTACTGAGGAAGAGAAGTTAAAGATGGAACCAGTTCCTTATACTTCAGTTATTGGTAGCATATTGTATGTGATAGTATGTATTAGGTCAGACACCGCTCTTCTAATCAGTATGCTTAGTCGACGTCTTCCTAATTTGAGTAAAGAATATTGAGCTACAATTAAATGGATCTTTAAATATCTTTGTGGAACTTCTAGTGTGTGTTTATGTTTTGGAGATTATAAACCTATACTAGTTAGTCATACAAATGATGACATGGTTAGTGGTGTTGATTCGAGGAAATCTACTTTAGGATCTTTTATAGGGAGTAGTGTCATGACAGTTAAGATTGCAAAAATGTGTTACACTTTCTACCACTAAAGCGGATTTTATTACAGCAACGAAAGCTTGCAAGGGGTTGTGATGGATGAAGAACTTGGTTTCCAACAAGATAAATATAAGTTAGTTTGTGATAGCTAAAGTGTTATCCACCTTGGAAAGAATTTAATTTTCTATTCTAGGTCAAAACATATTGATGTCAAGTATAACTGGATAAGAGATGTGTTAGAGATAAAGTTGTTACAATTTGGGAAGGTTCACAACAGTGAGAATGGTGCAAATATGTTAACGAGGACTCTATAAGAGTATAAACTTAAGGTTTGTTGTTTAATCGTCAGGATGGTGATCCCTCCCATGTGAGTGTGAGGACGAGATTTGTTAGGGTCCTGCTCAATGGGGCCATACCACATGTACATATAAAAATAAATAAATAAAAGTGAGATGTGTGTTTGTGATGGTGATGATATCCAGCTAGGAATTGAATATTAAAAATTATGTTTAACTTAAATATTTTGGGAGCCCACATATATATATATATAAAAGAAGGGTTTCTTCTTCTTCTTCTTTTTAAGAGTGCAACTATCTGCAGCCTTAATGTCAGTTTTGTGACAACAATAGAAACTTGTTAAGAGAGAAGACATGGTCAGTCCACCTTTTCATAGTGTAGTGACAAGTGAAGATTAAATTCGTAAATTTCTTCATAAATTCTTAATTGGATGAAATCTCTCTAATTTTTATTTTATTATTACCAAGAATTAATTTTGATGAAGATTTATTTTGAGATTCTAGTGACGCTAGGTAAGAAGAACTTGTATTACCTATTATTTTAATATAGTGAAAGATTCTGACTGATCAGTATCTATGGTTGTTACTTCTTACACCGAAGAAGTTTTCTACATTAAAATTAGTTGTTGATTATTTAAAAATATGATTTTCTCATTTATTTACGTGAGAACTTATTGATTGCTTTTCTTAGCCAGCATTTGAGAAAATTAACTTTATTATTCCTTTATGATATTAGCTTTTTTTTTCTCAACACATTAATCGTTCCAATTGAAGTAGTGTCCCAGAACTAAAGCAATTTACGTGGGCTAGCCTACCTAGGCACATTTAGTGTAGTTCCTTTCTTAGGTCGACGGACATTATTTAATCGTCTTGTTTTCTTCTTAATCTTTCTAATGTTGGTGTCCTTTTATCGGAAAATTTCTTCTTTCATGATTCATAATTTATGAGAGGAGATGGATAAATAGATTCTTCTAAGAACTAAAAAACTCAGTTCACAAAACGTTGAATTGAAGTTCAAAACACAATGGAAATAATTGAGGACCACTAATATTTACTTATTTTAACAAACTGCTTGTACATTTAACAAATGAAGTAGGAGCGTAAATGAATTTATAAATAATTGTTAATGAGCACTTCGAGCTTTTTTTTCCCTTCATCTCAATATAATTTTAATGATCTTGAATAAATTAGGAGTATACCAATTGAAGTAAAAAGAAGAAATAGCACGTAAAAAAAATTTCATTTAGTACATCATGCATAAATGTAATAAAAAAGT
>JAOTAW010000203.1:17049919-17062424 GCA_025629945.1 Erythroxylum savannarum
TAGGATTTATATATATATATATATATATATATATATATGTATGTATAATAACTATAAGAAGACATATATGACCAAACATAGATATCACGGTAAGCTATGTCCACAGACGATGCAATAAAGTCTAAGCGTGAGATTGTCTGAAGCACCCAACAACCTTCTATATCAGAGTCCTGTCCTTACTATTTACTGCTGTCCCAACAGACACATTAATGAAATTCTCTTTAAATATAAACAAATAAGAAAAGTCAGTGAGGTGATGATGAAGAAGAAATTGTAAATGTTGGTACATGGTCAAGCACTCTGCTCTACGTCTGATGCATATTTTCTACTAATGAAAGGTAAAGTCTTCCCCGTGTCTTATCTCTCAATTTCACGCTTTTGATTTTCTGTTTATGTGCCAAACTGAAAACTAGGGTTCGCTCTCTTCTCTCTTCTTTGTTGTATCTATTTTGTTACTTACTGAGGGAAAAAAAATGAAATAGACCACCTGCTTATTGCGTGTTTTTTTTTTCACTCCTGAGTTGTTATTTTTGAGTTTCTGTCCTGATGTTTAGCTTCTGATCTTGTTCTGTTCTTTGGGTTCGTGAAGTTGGCTACTTTGGTAATGGATCTCTTGTTTCTTCACGCGGCTTTGGTCTTTATTAGTTGTGTCTCAGTGGGGTTTGTGGCTTCCCAATCTGTAAGAATATTTTATACCGGTAATTTTTGCTTTTTATTTATATAGATATCTTCTTTTACGGATATATGTATTTCAATCTTGGTTTCTGGTATTTTAGACTCCTGCTAATGGCAGCGTTCAGGCTCAACTATTAGTTTCCAAGACTGAAGGAGTTAAAGGTGCGTGTATGATATCTTTTTGAGGAACTCTGTGCAATGTTCTGTTTAATCTGTCAACTCTAAATGTTGGCTTTCGTTATTCTAATCATTATGTTTGTAATTGTTATTAAAAGTTCTATAGCTGCTTCAATGTGATGCTTGGAAGGCTGCTCAGTTGTTGAAATGGCTTTGCTGATTTCTCCTAGTCAGATAAATATCATATGAATGGCCATTTGACCATGTTTATCTAAGAAAAGAAGGATTTTCATTTAGCTCTATGCGAAATGATATAGTATATTGTACTTTTGTGAATGGATAAATATGAAAAAGAAAACAAGTCAAGGATATAATGCTACAGTATTTTTAGTCCTAATGCTTGTTCATGGGTACAGATGGAGTCTGTGTAATTGTACTGTTCTGTGTTTGATAGTGTATCAGTATAAGTTTCTTAATTTTCCTCTAATGGGTATGCTAGAGTGTCAATATTCATATTTCTTTTAGAACATGTGCTATCGCTTGTGATGTTAGATTTTCTGGTTGACAGTGTGGTGCCCTCCTGGATGGGATATCAACTCCAATAAGAGTAAGTGCTTCAAGTACATAGGAGATTCCCGATCTTGGGATGAGGCAGAGAGCTACTGCAGAGGCTATAATGGACACTTAGCAGCTTTGCCATCATATGATGAATTAAATTTTTCTCAAGTGTTGTGTGTTCAAAATGTCAATGGCTGTTGGGTTGGAGGAAGAGAAATTGACATTAATTCTACTTCTAACTGGAAGTGGTCTGATAACATGTCAAGGTGGGACGAGTCCCTATTGGACAGAGTTCACTTGCATTTGAGCTGCTCCAATATATCATGTCCTGTTTGGTGTACATTGGTGACTAACGGAACCACACGGCTTGTGGGGGAGAGATGTGACAGCTCTCATTCTTTTATCTGCATGCGAGATGTTGGTATGTCCTCATAATTATCTGTTCCCACATTGCTATAACCCCAATTTGCATAATTTATCTGTACTTTTTGTCAATGACATTATATCTTGTTGCTTGTCCTGGCCTTTATTGTTGAGAACACATATTGATTTCTATTTTTTTAAAATCCTTCCATCATCACAGATACTCTTTCCCTTTTTCTATTTTCATTTGTAGAGAGCAAATGCTATCACATGCGCTGCCACAGGGAATATCTTATTATACTTGGTGTTGTTAGTGGATTGATCCTCTTTACAACATTAGCCGTTGTTATTTGGCTTCTTGCATATAGACGTAGCAAAAAGCGTAGAAAGTCCAGGAAGTTGTATAATCCAGCTACTTCTGCATTAGTTGCCCCATCATGGAAAGTCTTCACCAAAGAGGAATTGAAATCCATTACCAAAAATTTTAGTGAAGTAAATCGTCTTCTTGGTGATGCAAAAACCGGTGGCACATATAGTGGCATTCTACCTGATGGATCAAAGGTGGCAATCAAGAGGTTGAAGAGATCTAGCTTTCAGAGGAAAAAAGAATTCTATTCTGAGATTGGAAGAGTTGCAAGGCTTCATCATCCAAATTTGGTTGCCATTAAAGGATGCTGTTACAATCATGGTGATCGGTACATTGTATATGAGTTTATAGTTAATGGGCCACTAGATAGGTGGCTATACCACATGCCAAGGGGAGGTAGGAACTTGGATTGGTCAACAAGGATGAAAATTGCTACAACTCTCGCCCAAGGAATTGCGTACGTATGCACTCAAACTTTTCTTATTTGGTGGATTGGCGCAATGGTTACTTTGGTATAACTATTATTATATTTATCATGAACGTGGCTAAAGTCACTTTGATTGTGTGAATGGTGGCTGTGGTAGAAGCATTAGTCATTGTGTTGATTATGGCACTCTCATTGCATGTCTATTTAATTTTTCGGTTTTACTTTCTTTTGAGGTTATTTAAGTTGAATAATATTCCTTTTTTTCTTTTGTTAACTTGTTATCACCTGAATGATGGTCTTAGTATGTTCCTAAGAATGCTTTCCAGAATATATGCAATGGACATATTCAGTATATATGACAAATACATGCTACGTATGAGTTTTCTCTATTAATTGTTCATCTAATGTGTATATATAAACAGACGTGTGAACATATACCCACATTCAAAAATATATTAAAGCTGAAACTTGAAAGGAGTTCTGTTCTTTCACTACGTAGGATGTGGTTTCTACATTACATGCCATTTAGGATTCTGAATACCACATAAATTCCTAAGATGAATAGTTGATGTACTAATTAGCTTTTTATAGTGTTTTCATTACTCTTTACCTAGCTGTATTTTAATAATTTCAAAGTTATATAAATGGTTAGATTAAATAAATTTATGGAAAGAATTAACATCTTAATTGTTCACACAATATTTTCTAAAATCCTTCGTTTATATTCTAGCCTATTGTATTCCTCTCAATTTAATTCACCATTATAAGAAGTTTGTACTTTTAAAAGTCCAGTCTTACTGACATTTCCTACATCTCATAACTTTGCTTATGTTTTAACTAAGAATTTAACTTTATTTTAGTAGGGTATGTATTTATTTAATTATTTTGATATAACTAAAGATATTTGTTTTTGGTAGGGTACTTGTTTTTCTTCTTTTCAATCAAACAATTACACTTTGATTCGTTCCTGTTTCTAAAAATAGTCCCTATTTTACTTCTCTTCTCACTAGTTTGCTTTCATTTCTTGCCCAAGAACCGAACCTTAATTTGGTAAGGTGCATATTTGTTTTAAGATTTTTTTAAAATTTGTAAGAGATTTATGATATTGGTATTTGTTTCATCTCTTTACTTCCTACAATTTTACTGCTTTAGTTTAGAGTCTTTCTTATTTTTCTTCTCTTATTATAACTCCAAAATGCTTATTCCTCCCCTTAGCTCTTCTATACTTTTTCTTTCAACACAGATTTCCATTGAATTCATATTTTCAATTGGAGAATATTAAACTTATTTTCTAAGGGATAAACATGTTAATTAGAATCTAGTTTCACTATCATGTTTTTCCTTGTTTTCATGTAATATTTAAGCTCCACAGAAATGACCAATTATTTAAATTTGTTGAAATTGTCTGTATATTTTTGTACACAATGATTTTGGAGTGAAAATTGATCATTGCTTCTTTTTCCTTTCTAGCCTGATTAACATCTTAAGCTTCTTATCTCTGCTGTGGTTAGTTTTGCCTACAAAAAGTTTAATATGATTGATCTCGTCTGTTCTTATATTCTAGATTCTTGCATGATAAGGTGAGGCCCCATGTGGTGCATCATGACATCCGTGCTAGCAATGTTTTGCTTGATGAAGAGTTTGGAGCACATTTAATGGGGGTTGGTCTCTCTAAATTTGTGCCATGGGAAGTGATGCATGAAAGAACAATGATGGCAGGTGGGACATATGGATACCTTGCTCCGGAATTTGTTTACAGGAATGAGCTTACAACTAAGAGTGATGTTTATAGCTTTGGAGTACTGCTGCTTGAAATTGTAACTGGGCGTAGGCCTGCCCAAGCAGTTGACTCGGTCGGTTGGCAAAGTATATTTGAGTGGGCCACACCTTTGGTACAGGCACACCGCTACCCTGACCTCTTGGATCCTCATATAGCTTCTTCTTCTTCTGACGTTCCAGAAGCTGGAATCATTCAGAAGGTGGTGGACCTTGTATATGCTTGCACTCAGCATGTCCCATCCATGCGACCAAGAATGTCTCATGTAGTGCATCAGCTACAACAGTTGGCCCAGCCACCTCCTTTGAAGTGAGTCTGACTGAACTGTAAGTTTGGAACTTTATTGACAAGAAGATACCTGGAGTGACAGTTTCATCCCAGAGGGATTAATTAAGAGGTTAGCACTATCGTAAGATTGCAGCAGGACTGACATTCACCAATTGATGTTATGTTTTTAATAGTTTTGCTGTTGAAGAGTACTAGATTGAGAATATAATCTTATAGATTATGTAGACCGTGATAGGACACAATTCATTGCACTTGAAGGATCTTTTGAAGCTTTAGTCTCCTGTTAAGTTATACGGAGGACTTCTGGCCTCAAGTGTCTGGGATATTGATCTTACTTAAGGAATTATGGCCGAATAATGATAAGGTACGTAATTAGGTACGTAATTCTACCCTCTTACCGGGATCCTGAAGAAGCAAAGAGGTATCGCATCCGTTTCATCTGGTAAGACATATGTTGCCAACGTTGCGTAAAGTTTCCATGCTATGACTTGTGGACAAATCAATAAAGGGATCATCTATTACATAATTGGTTTGCAGAAGGCGGACATCCCATGTGATTTTATTTGGCCTCGTATTATTTCAGCTGAACTTTTAACATCCAAATTTCTCTGCCACATTACCGTGATCCAAATTAGCATTTATAGCTCCCATTGACGTGCCCTTTGGTTTGTCGGACGTCCGTTTTAGGTTTAAACAAGAACTAGACGTTAGCTTTGCAATATAAATCCTGTGACTGATCTGCCATCGAATCACCGGCTCAGCGAAAACAAAAGTTTTACAAATTCCAAACAGATCTTGATAATTAAATAATCTTGAATAAAATATAAAACAATTTAGAAGAAACATTCATTTGAATGAGACAATGCTAAAAATTTCACAAGTAAATCCTTTCTAACATTATTCAAAGAACCCCTACAACCTATATACCTTAGAGGAAAAATTTATGTAGTTCAAACAAAATATTGAATGTTTAGTTTACTCTTTAGTTATAAATCAACCAAAGACCCACAAATATGAATAGAATCAAAGGACCTCCATTTAATAACACTGATTATAGGGCTTTATGAATAAATGCCTGAAGAATTAAATCATCTCTTCTTCAAATGCAGTAATTTTCTTTGTAATCTTTTCTTTATGCCATCTTTAATTTCAAGAAGGAAACTTAAAAGTATTTCAAAATGATGCAAAAGATATCCAAACTATAAGCCAATTTACAATCAATTGATTAGTTTTTCCAATAGAATTCATTTAGACTGCAGAGTGAATATGAGAGGAACCTTCCTCTCAACCTTAATTGAAAACTAAGTTCATCAAGGATCAACCTTTAGAAATGAATATCCACTGGGATGTTTCTCCTCTATGCTCTATAACTACTTATCCCTCATATGTGTCCTTATTGGAACTGTTTAAACTTATGACAGCTTAACTAACTTTGAGAGATCCCCTCAATCTATAGCTCTTTTTCCGTCATGGTTTCACATCTTTATTTTCTTTACCTTGTAATGTCTACGACCAACAATTATTTTTATAGATTGATATCAGGATTGTCGAACCATTGAATAAGTTATGTAAAATTATTTCAAGCATAGGTTTGAATTTACCTTTTTGAGGTGTTTAATCTATTTATTTTAACTTTAAAAAAATCACAAAGTACTAACAAATTGACAATTCAATCAAACAATAAATTTAACTAAAAATTAATAAAAATTCGAGCAAAGGTGGCCACACCTTTGAGGCTTAACTCATTAGATTCTTGTCAACGTGTAGAATAACCTATAAAACGTTATAAAGCTCCGTAGGCTACAGATGCAACAATTCAATGCAACTTCTTTAGTTAAATTTAATGCCACTTCTGTTACCGATCTTCTTCGTTTTTCTAGCTGACATAAATCAATGGTTTTCTATTACCTGTTGCTGTAAAATCCATTTGAAAAGGTAAGTTCATTGAACCATTGATGACGACAGAGCCCCAATTTTGTGGTAGTCAACCAGATCAGATTCAATTTACAGTGAGGAAAAATAGAGCTTTGTCTTAGAAATGCTCCTTTCCGTCTGTCTCAATCTTTTCCAAGTTAGATAAAGGTTCAATTTTAACAACAGAGTCTGAATCTTCGATCTGTCAAAAAAAAAAGGATCTTTAAAAAGATATGTTTCCAGAAACCTGACCGTGAGGCTCTATATTGACCATTGAATCATGTTTCTTTGCCCACAAACTTTTTTGTTTTTTGGTTGATTGCTTGGAAGTAAAGATGGCATTGTACCTGGAAGTCACCATTTTCCAGTAGCCCATGCCGTTTTTTCTAAATCTGCCGTATGCAAAAGATGAAGCCTTTATCAGCATGGTGCCTTCTGTTATTAGTTCTGATACACGGAGCAAATTGTTCAATCTCACCACGTAAGTTACAAGAATTTCACCAAAAGTTGCAGGCATTCACTACTCATGGTCCTTTCCCGTCTCGTCAAGCTTCAGTCCCCAAAAGGGTGAGAACATCTTATATTTTCGCTTCTTTGGCTAATTTGTGAATAGTTTGATGATTTTGATCTCCAAATTTCAATGACAGGCTGGAAAAGTATTTTATCCAGTAGGGTATGGAGCAGACCCAAATTGTGTGCAAGAGAGCAGTGAGGCCATATTGAAAACTCTGTACGATGCTTTTCAAGTGCAAAATGAGCTTGAATTGCTGCAAGATGTCCATGACTTGGGTGGTGTTGTTATTGACTTGCAAGGTGGAAATTACAAAATCAGTAGACCAATTAGGTTGCCTTGTGGCAGGGGCAATGTTGTGGTTAGTCTCACAAGTGTTTCTCTGTCATGCCCTTTCCATTTTTTTAAAATTTTTGTGAAGTATAGAAAAACAATTTTAGTGATGCAATTAAGCATATTGACACAGTTCATTTCAGTTGCAGAAAGGGACATTGCGGGCATCAGACACTTTTCCAAGTGATCGTCATTTGGTTGAACTACGGTCTCCAAAATCTACAATCCCAGGCAGAAGAATTTACTACGAGGATATCACCTTCCGCGACATTTTATTCGACTCGAGCCAACGAGGAGGAGGAATTTTGATTGTGGATTCTGTCAGGATTCGTGTTGACAATTGCTTTTTCTTACATTTCAATACCCAGGGAATCTTGGTTCTGAAAGGCCATGAGATCTTCATATCAAGCTGCTTCCTAGGACAACACCCAACAATTGGTGGCGATAAAAGAGAGAGGACATTTTCAGGCACTGCCATTGATCTGGAATCCAACGACAATGTCATTTCAGAAGTTGCAATCTTTTCGGCAGAAGTTGGCGTATTGGTGAGGGGTGAGGCCAATCTAATCACAGGGGTACACTGTTACAACAAAGCTAACGTTTTTGGTGGCGTAGGAATATTAGTAAAACCAGGTGGAACATTAACTAGGATCAATAACTGTTACTTAGATTACACAAACATTGTCATCGAAGATCCACTTAACGTTCATGTTACAGACGGGTTATTCTTAGGAAATGCCAACGTGTTATTGCGGTCCATTAAAGGTAAAATATCGGGGTTAAATATTGTTGATAACATGTTTAAAGGGGATGAATTCAACATGAATCCTATAGTTGAAGTGGACGGCAACTTCACTAGCATTGATCAGGTGATGATTGACCGTAATAACGTCAGGGGTATGAGCTTGAAGTCTACGGTGGGGAGGCTCACGGTGGCTAGAAATGGGACCAAGTGGGTGGCTGATTTCTCATCATTATTGATTTTCCCTAACAAGATAAACCATTACCAGTACTCGTTTTACGTTCAAGATGTGCCTGTTGAGCTTGTGGGGCATGCAGTGACCATGATAGCGAACAACGTGGTGGTGGTAGAGACCAATATAGTGGTCAATGCGATGGTTTCTGTGGAGGTTGATCAGCACAACTTCATTGGAGAGAATTCTTTTTTTACATGAAAGTCATTTTCTTTATTTTTATTTTGACTTGCGCAAAGATTTTTGGTTGGTTAATGAAAAAAGTTTGATTATCTACCGTTCACATTTCTTCTTTTGCAAAATCTTCTTCTATTTCTTTATCAAGTTTATATAAGCTATCTCAATCGTGAAACTTCATCCATCTCACAAAATAGAAACAAAAAAATGATAATTAAGAAATAAGCTCTTCTTCATGGAAACTGTGGTCAAAGGTCGCATCTGCTTTTTTTTCAAAGAAAAGAAAAAGAACTGTTTGCAGCAAATTGGGGAAAGCAGCCAATAAGATAACATGAACCAGAGGTGGAACTTCTTTAAAGATGAAGAGATCGTCTTTTCTCTTTTCTTTCTTGGAAGCGCATAAACAAAAAGGAAAGACAGTGGATTATCAAGTAGGCATATCCTATACCACCACTTCACCAATTATCTGAGGCTTTAGCCCCCACTACTGAACCAGACATTGCTCTTATCAAGCATCAAATGCTCCTTGGTGCAGTAGTGGTAGGTTGAGCGCACATCAACCATTTATCTCTCTTCACAATTGTCAACTTCTTCTTCCTCTCTCCATGCCTCAAATTTCACCATCTCCTTCCCTTAGTCCCACCTTGAGCAACCCTCCTTGTCATGAACCCCAAAAGCCTGCCATAGATTTCAATGTCATGGTCATTGTGGCTGCCATGTTATGCGCCTTCGTTTGTGCTCTAGGTCTTAACACCACTTTGCAATGCGCATTTCAATGCACACGTCGAACATTGAGTGAGACTGTACAGTGGATGGTTTCTCGAAGACAAAATTCTGGTTTAAAGAAGAAAGAAATGGTGGCTTTGCCAACTTCTACTTATGCTAATCCTGCAGGTTCACCGTCATCAGCTTCAGGTTGCGCCATTTGTCTCGCAGACTTCTTGGATGGTGAGAAGATAAGGGTTTTGCCCAAGTGCAACCATAGGTTCCATGTTACGTGCATTGATAAATGGTTGTTCTCTCACTCTTCTTGCCCCACTTGCAGGCTCAGGCTCAAGTTCAGTGACTCTGTTCCCTCCATTGATCAAATTGATTCTGTCTTATGAAGCGTTGAAGCATAAACCACTTATTTTGTTTATCAAATTAGCTTAAGTCTTCATGTATCGATATTCTTTTTGCAATCACAATACCCCAAGTTTGATCAACGTTAAAAAAGCAAAAAAAAAAAATCTACTAGTGGAAGATTCTTGCTTGTATTAGCAGTTTGATAAGCTACCAGCCCATGAGTCAAAGGGCAGTTTGAAGCCACTAACGAGCATCAAAGGTAAACTCTAGTAAGAAAAACTATAAAAATCACAATTTAATTATTTACAACTTTATTGTTTGCTAGTGTACAAGATTCAACTTAAAAGGCCTTAATGAAGCTGATAGTGCTAACTAGTAAGGCGTGAAGATAAAGATCTCAAAGCTGATTCTGGTAAATTGAATTGGACAATTTGCTGCAAGATAAGACGAGATGAAGCTATTATGTCACTTACGGAATCT
This sequence comes from Erythroxylum savannarum, assembly GCA_025629945.1. Classification (NCBI taxonomy): domain Eukaryota; kingdom Viridiplantae; phylum Streptophyta; class Magnoliopsida; order Malpighiales; family Erythroxylaceae; genus Erythroxylum; species Erythroxylum savannarum. The sequence goes on from JAOTAW010000203.1 coordinate 17,059,946, forward strand.
CTAGTCGTAAATCTCAAAAATAGGCTAATAAGATGCAGTTGAAATCCTTTCAGGCCCTTCTTTTGGCCCAACTCTGTCCTCTTTTGATCCACTAAGAAGGGCCAGAGGATCTGGTCCCAATAAGACAAGGCAATAACAATAGAGGACAAGATGCAGCAGGCGACAGACCTATGTGCCCAGTATGCCAGTGGGAGTATGTGTTGCCACATAGACTCATGTCAGTGAGAAATTTTGTCAATTCCACCAACTTTGTTGCGTTAAATTCCACTAAAGCAAAAATTTTGTGGAAGCAATGAAGATGTAGAATGACTTGAAACAATAAGGTGACCCCTACATGTTCCCTGGTACTGTATACGGGCTTCACTAGCTCCGATTGGTCAATTTGATGATAAATTCCAATTTTCCTATCAGCTAATATAAAAAATCTGCAGCGCAGATTCTATCTCCTTGTAAACTTCGTAACAGAATGGCACGGCTAAAAGAATGTAGATAACTAGCAACCAAAGCTGTCTTTCAATGGATGCTTGCTTTCCGTGACTGCTATGATCAATTGGACTTCAGCTGCCACGCTGCTAACTGCTACTAGTTACCCAGTTTCGCATATGCAAGAACACTAATTCTTCTCCAGATTAATATTCAACAATTTATTTTACACATATGTTCAAGTTTGCCTGTAGGCAATTTTAGAAACCTGTACTTCAATCCTACGTCCACAGCCAGAAATCTATTGAAGATAATGCTTCAAAAAATTAAAACAGTTATTACGTTGTAGCAATATTTCATCTATGTAGATGAGAGCGCCGTAGAGAATGGGCTCAAAGATCAAGAGGAAATTCTTCTTAATACGATTGAACCATCATACAAGATATAAAAACAGAAAATACAATAGGAATAGGAGGAATTACTAGCTGTGGTTTAGAGAGTGACTCGAACAATCATGAAGTTCAGTATTTTACCTTCTGAAGCATGAGAAGCCCATGACGATATTTCACTGCTGCTTATGGCAATTCGTTTAAGATTGGCTTATCACCAAAAGAAAGATTCATATTTATCAACATATTCAGTTTATCTTTTAATTAATTATTTAGTGAACATTAATCTATCTTTTAGTACCAATCTTTTCATCTGCTGTAAGCCTATAAATAAATAGTAAAGTAGATTGTTTTGTGGTGAAAATAAGATTTTTCTGATACACCAAGTACAAAAACCTCTACTATCCTTTCAAGTTAATTTATGGGCATAATTTATTCTTCATTTGATCAAAGTCCTAGCATCATTCTCTTAAGGTGAAGAGTTCGACGTAGCAAACATAAAATTGAGAGAGCTCAGTTCAATCATGGCAGGCAATGTTTCCATTTTAGATTCTCAACCCCTAAATCCAATTTTTAAAGTAAAAAATATCATCTCTAGAGTCTCAAAATGAAGACTATGTTCAAATTTGAAGAGTTATGGGACTTAACGGAGAATGGATTAGTTGACCTGAATCCTGTCGAGTCTAACCAACAACTGCGGGAACTTCATAAAAAGGATGCAAAGGCTCTTTGTCTTATACAATCGGCACTTGACAACAACATCTTTTCTCATATTTCATTAGCTCGCACCTCCACTCAAGCATGGGAGGATCTAAAACAATAATATTTTTGGCAACAAAATGGTAATTACTATCAAATGAGAAAGCCTTCATCATAAATTTGAAGCACTGGCTATAAAAGAGAGAGAAAATGTGCAAGAATAATTGTTTAGAGTTTCGAAATTAGTGAATCATATGAGATTTTATGGTGAAACTATTAGTGATGAATCATCTGTGATCAAGGTTTTAAGAAGTTTAATAAGAAACTTTGATCATGTTACTGTAATTGAAGAGTATAAGGACTTATCAACCCATACTTTTGATAAATTGTTAAGTTCTTTGTCAGCTTATAAAGCTAGGCTTAGTAGGTCCTATGAAAAAGTTTAAGGAGAAGGTCTTGCAATTAAAAGGCAAGTCTTCATATAAAGGAAAATTAGGAAATTTTAGAGGTCGTGGATAAGGTAGAGGTGACTAACAAAGGTAAAGTAAAATCTAATGAATAGAGGCAGTTCAAAAGTTCAATACAATGCTCCTATTGTAAAAAACGTAAAGTTACAAAGAGAAAAGCAAAAGCAAGCAAATTTCACAAAGAAAGTTATAAAGGAGAGTAATTTATTTATAAATCATTCTTCCATCATTGTTACTTCCAATGGAGTATGGCTTGTGGATAGTAGATACTCTAAACATATGTCCATGATAGATTCGTTCTTTAAAGAACTTGACGCGCGAGTAATAAAAGGATGAAATTCTTCTTGTAAATAATAAGCTAATACAAGTGGAATGGAAATGTACTACGGATAGCAATGCATACCCGCCCCATGAACCTGCCCCCACCCCCATACCCGCCTCCATCTCCATCGAAGATTTTTTTGGCACCCTCATACCCGTACCCGTTGGAGGTTTGACCCC
>JAOTAW010000203.1:17063925-17080691 GCA_025629945.1 Erythroxylum savannarum
TCACATATATTGAGAAAGATATCTTCAATAGTATTGACAATGAGAAAATTTTACAGCGATATCAAAATATGAGGACTATTCCTTTTGCAATTTTTCCTTATATGTTTTTAACCCTGCTCATTATGATGAAGCTATAGAAAGTCAAGTGTGGCAGGATGCAATAAAAAAAGATATGTTGGCCATAAAAAATGAAACTTGGAAGTTATTAAATCTAGAAGAAGGAAAGAATGTAATTAGGCTAAAATACATGTTTAGAACGAAGTATCATACTGATGGTATAGTTCAGAAGCATAAAGCTTGTTTGGCTACTAAAGGATACTTGTAATAGCAGGGATTCAACTTTGGTGAAACATTTTCTTGGATGGCTCACTTCAAAATAGTAAGAACTTTCCTAGCTTTAGTTGAACAATTAGAATGGTCAATGTACCATTTTGATGTTAAATCTACCTTTTTAAAATACAAACTAGAAGAAGAGGTAATATGCTTCTTAGCCTAAGGTTTTGTTAACAGTGAAAATAATCAAGTTTGTTAGTTAAAGAAGGCTTTATATAGACTCAAGTAGTACCACAAGCTTGGTACAATAAGATTAATTCATATTTCTTAAAAATGGTTTTGAAAGGAGAGAAAATAAGTTCAACCTCTATGTGAAAAAGCAAGGTAAGACTAATTTCTTGGTGTTGTTTGTTTATGTTGATGATATAATATATATAGGTCTTGTAACTCTATTATTTTTGTATTTAATTCTTTCATGATGAAAAAGTTTGAGATGCCAAATTTGGGTTTGTTGTATTATTTTCTTAGTCTTGAGATGGAACAATGTCCTAATGGATTTTTTTCTGAAAAGAAATTTGATATTAATTTATTGAAGAGGTTTAATATGTTAAACTGTAAAATGACTTTGACTCCTATGAATGTAAATGAGACACTTGTAGTTCAGATAGTACTGGTTTAAAGAGTGTGAAATATTTAAAAGTATGGTTGGTAGTTTGAATTACTTGTCTCATATGAGACCTGATGTAGTATTTTCTGTAAGTGTTATTTCCAAGTTTATACATAGCCCCACAATGTATGATCAAATGGAAATAAAGAGGGTCCTCTATTATGTTGCTGGAACTAATCACTTAAAAATTGGTACTCAAAAGTATTAAATTTCAAACTATTTGGTTTTACTAATAGTGACTGGGAAGGTTGTTTAGATTATATGAAGAGTACTTTTGGTTATGTTTTCTCCCTTAGTTCAGGTGTTATTTTAATGAGTTTAAAGAAGTAAGAAATTATGGCCTTGTTATCATTTAAGGCTGAATATGTTACTGCAATGACATATATTTGTCAACTTATTTGATCAAGGATATTATTAGTTGATTGGTGACTCAATTTTAGTTTTAATAGCAAGGGCACAGTATATCTATAGCTAGAACTTGCAAGTATGAGTCGATCCTATAAGGACTAGAATTACTAATACTTTCCATCTTTATTTTATCTAATCTAACAAATTATGGTGACAATAATTGATCAAATTCAAAATTAAAACTATAAACTAAAATAAATCAACATAATCAAAAAAGACATTGGCACTTAGACTTCGAATCCCCTATGATTCCTCATGCAATCATGATTTCATTAATCAATTTAATCTATAGTTTATTAAATCGTCGAAATTTCTCAATTATGATAATATATTTCTTAATACTATTAACACCTATTCCAGAGGATTTATATTAACCTATCTTTAAGTTTGCATACAATTCCTTTCAATTATACTAGCTATATTCATACATTTGATTTGTTAATCTCATTGGCATGAATCAACATCTTAGCAATATTAATTCAAGAATAGTTAAGAAAAACAATTATATCTCAATGAAATTAAATAATGAATTAATTTAAAGCAAAATCACTATAAGGCCTATCTTGGGGTTCATTTGATCCAAGTACTAACAAAGTTTTAATTCATAATCATATAAGATATAATATGATAATAAAAAGAAAAACTAGAAAACCAAAAGAAATATGATGAAATCCTTTTAATATTTAAGAAATCCAATTTATGTTTAAGTTAATCTACTCGAAATATGTTTCCTTAATTGTTCTTCATTTTCTCTATCGTCGTAGGCCATCAGTTTATGTTTTCTCGAGCCTCCCTTAAGCCTTTCTCTAGCATTTTTTAGTTTTGTCATTTTATAACTTAAAAATTAAGGTTTTTGGGGTGGACAACATCACCTACATGATCATCTGCATGACCATTTCCCTTAATATCACTTCAATTCTTCAAAAATTGTGAAGAAACACGGCTCCAAAATCTACACGATCTATGACACAGTCATGTCCCTTAAGGAAAACTTCAATCCTTCAATTTTCTGCCTTGATTCCATCCAATTTCCACTCTTTTGTCCCTTAAAGTAAATTAACAAATAAAAACATAATAGAAATAAATTAAATATCAAAAACAATAAAAAAACTCTCTCAAATAAAAAAACAAAATGTACCAGACATGGGATTACAAATATGGTCTATTAAGCATTTATTAAGCTCCCTAATTAAGCATTTGCTTGTCCTCAAGCATATCTATTTTATTACTCTTAACTTAATAATAAAGAACTCCAAGAAAACATTAAACAATTCAAAGATATCTATCAAGATTTTTCATTATTTATTCAATTACAAATTTTATTAAATTGTTAAGCACATAATTACTTGCATAAAATTATAAATCTATCTAGTTCACTCCACAATTATTTAAATTTGAAATCAATTTACACCATTTCAGTTAATGCATTAAGTGAACACAAATGCTAAAAATTATAAATATTTTCATACCCCTTATTAAAAACAAACATTAAATGTAAACAATATAAGAGTATTTAGAAGCTTATTTGAAAACATTTTCATACCCCTTATTAAAAACAAACATTAAATGGAAACAATATAAGAGTATTTAGAATCTTATTTGAAAAGTCACCTAGCCGTTTGATGTGAGAGTAAACACCTTGTTTAAATACCCTCAGTTACTCAACTAGATCACTATCAAATGGCTTCTACTACCATTCTTTAACTTTGACCCCTTTTTTTGCATGAAGATAATGAAGTGAAATTATTTATGCTCGCTTATTCACATATTGATATTTTTATTTTTTTAATATATATGTGTGGGGTAATGAAAATGATAAAAAAGAATTCACATTTAACTCAATGTCTTGAGCACATCCTTTTGGAATTCATTGCATCAACTGACTCTGCCCACTTTAGATTATAATTGCTCCACTATGAATTACAAACATTCTCATTTATAGTATCATGAGGCTAGTTTTCTATGCAAATTGGATGCCCCCATATATAGTCTAGTCCCTAAAATTTTTTATTAGGGTAATCACCCTCACAAATATCATAACACATCATGATATTGTAAAAGGATCCATCCCGGAGTTTTCCTTCAGGAACTCTAATGAAGCCCTCCCGACGACTCTACGGTAGCCCTCCGATCGATATTTAACTCAACTAAAGGGTTCTCGCAAAGCCAAGTTGTTCATCTGTTGAAAACTTTTATACTTTAAATGTTAGCGAAAATAGTAAGAAACCTCTTCTTTTTTAAATCATTTTATTAAAAATTTCAACAGCACAATGACTGTATTTTGACCTTCCCAAAATTTTCAAAAAAATACCTATATAACACATTTTAAAATACTTCAAATATTTCATATATCATCTCAACTTCTGGAATGGGACCTCAGGTCCACATCACAAGCAATCACAAACATACAAATCTCAACATTTTCAAAACATCACTGAGGATCAAAGCCCTCGTAGTTCATTAAAAAAAAGATATTTACCATTCCACTAATATTCACAAGATCACACTTTTGAACTCTTTCCAAAATAACTTAAAACATTTTACATACATAGAAAAAAATGATACAAACACAACAGCACCCAATGATACAACTAATCTTGAGGCAGAGTCCCATTTATTGCAACACCTGTACATATGCCTGAGGTAGTTTGTTTAAAAACATTAAAATAAGGGTGAGATAAATGAGTATAATTAGTTTACAAGAAAATTGAACTTTTCATAACAATATAACTGCAATATTCCATAAAATCATAAAGCTCATGGTAAAACATTTTCCATAATAATTAACTCGTACATCATCAAATTTGGTAATAACATAACATTTCGTAAAGCACAATTTTAATGTTTTTAAACTGCTATTTCAAAATTAAACTCATAATATAAAAGTTTCTTTTTTCCTTAAACAATAAAAAGTGGTGACAATAAGTTTTTTGAAAACTTACTGAAAATAAGTCAACCACTAGAATTGGTACTATATGGTAGCTCTCAAATCACTTTTAAAAATAAATAGTAGCGGCATTATTATTACATGACTTTTTTTGCTCAAAATAGCTCACCACCAATTTCTTTACCTTATGGTACACTAGACCTTAAGTCACAAAACTAGTTCTTCATCGCTTACTCGTGATCGATTAACCACTAGTTACAAAGCTAGTTCTACATTGTTTACCCACAATGGGTTAAACGCTATAGACCAGTAGTTATAGAGCTAGTTCTACATCGCTTACCTGTAACAAATCACAGAGCTAGTTCTATATCGCTTACCTGTGACTGATTAACCATTATTTTTAGAGCTAGTTTTGCGTTGCTTACCTTTAATAGGTTAACCGCCATAAATATACGGGTATAATAACATGTATAAAGCCTAGAGGTATACTAAAGGCAAAAGCAACTCTTATATTTCCGGCTCATCTTATTTTCTAAATCAAGTATGGGAGGATTGATAATTGAATTATTTCAATGTAACTCCCAATCATATAAAAGTTAACTTTCAAATTAAAACTCAAATATTGCCAAAGCATACACTTATGTTAGCAATATTCACTTGTAAAATATCATTTCCAGAAAAATCAGCATAAATACTCATTTCATAATCAAATGAAAACCATTTACATAAACTTAATTTAAAATACACTAACATGTCATCAATTCTTTTGTAAAGAATTTAGTAATATAAAATAATTAAATACACTCACATGTCGTCAATTCTTTTGCAAAGAATTTAGTCATATAAAACAATTAAAATACACTCACAACGTTGTGAGCTTGTCTCTAAGCACACTCGCACATTCGGTGCCTTTCCTTTATCTACACAAAGCGCATTTCGCTTAGGCATTTATTTTCAAATTAGAAATAAGGCATTAAAATTATAAATTTGGTTTAACCAAATTCAAGATTAGTATTTAATCGCGTAACACGTACGTTTTTTACTTACTTCCGTAAGCTAACCTATTATTCCCCATTTCCAAACCTAACTTCTAGAGTCACTTAAATAAAATATTTTACCCATTTTAACTTACCAATTTCTTCAAAACACTATCTCACCCAATTTAATCACAATCATGCATGATGAGTCACAGTTATGACCCATGTCTAGAATCCATACCTCCATTTGTTCCTTAATTTTCACATAACGAACGTTCAAATTAGGTTTTGAGGCCTTCAAGACATTTGTTCCCCTATGTCTCTAGTATTTGTATCATCAAAAATCGTTCCATTTCAACTTCTAAATCATGAAAAATGTACTAAATATCACAAGTTGTTTCAACAAAAGGGCAGTATCAGGTTACCATTTTCAATCTCAAATTTCAATATCATTCATCCCGAATTAGGTCTAGGTATCTTCTATTAGGAAGTTGCTAAATCTAACGGGAGTCTTAAGCTTTTCATTCTTGATGCCCAAAATAAGCTTAGTGAGACAATGATTTGAACAAAGAGTATTATGGAAGTTTTAAATAATGTTATTCAACTTAGAGAACCATTGGGTATTAACCAAAGCACGATCAAGCTTTCTCCTAATCAAAACTAGAACCCTTTTGTCTATTGATCCAAGTGAGGTAGGCTCCATTGAACCTAAGGTTGCTAAGCTCAATTGAGTTTATACAACACTAAAAACTCTCATTCTTGTTTATATTCAACATGTCTCCTTCAACATTTTTGGAATGTAAAGTGCTATTGAAATCCTCCCCTAGCAATAATGCATACTAGACATTCATTATTCTAAGCATTATTTTTATAGTATATTGCTTATATTTTGGGTGGATTTCAAATGATTACCTAATTTGAGAGATACCATCCATCTTATTTCTGCCTGTACAAGGAAATGAAGAAAAATTGGGAAGAATTAGATTGAATTGGAGCAATTTTGGAAGAACTAGAGAAAGGAGAAAGAGCATGGTACCCTACATACCAACATATCGAGGGCCATGTTCAAAGCTGTTCGCTTCTATTTCTCATATGCATCCTATGCACTCTCATGTTACTACTTAGATGAAGAACATAGTACACTAAACAGTCCAATATAGGTCTCATATTGACATTAATTTTTTCAAAGAATTTCCTAGAGATCACGACAAGCTTACGGACCCCATATTAGGGTCGTGTAGCTCAATAAAAGTTAAGATTTTGAACTTTAAAGAAAAGGAGAGATAGAAAAGAGGGATTTTTTTGGCCAATAAACATTCTAAAGTCGTTTTTTAAGTTGCTTTGCATTGGTTTTGATCAAGACCACATCATTCTTTGAGGATAAAGCAAGATTTCAACAACAATTCTTTAAAGATTCAAGATTTAATAATAATGACTCCTTCATCTTGTTTTCTTTTTTTGTTGATATTCTTTGTGTGATTAAGAACTAACTAGGATATAGCTTTAGGTAGGATGAACCTAGGATGTAATATACTTTGATTTATCTTTTGTTTAATAAATTTTTAGTTTCCTTGTGATTTATCCACATATTTATATAGATTGAATCGAATGAGCAAAAGTGAAAGATTCAAAACTTGATTCATACATCAAGATTCAAGGGATGACATGTGTGTTTACGTCAAAATATGGTTAAAGAGGGTTAAGCGTGAACTATTTGAGAGAAAGATGCAAGATCTTCCTAGGTTAGGGTAAAACCTATTGAGAGAATAATAGAACTAGTTAAAGCATTCTTATGTTGTTTAGATTCAAATGAGATTTTGGTTGATTAACTTAAGAATAGGAGTTGTATGTCTTAATAAAGAATATAATCTGAGTTGGAAACTCTTACTGGTATGAGAAACTAGAGTAATTCATTAATTTATGGTGAAATCGAATATAATAAAGTCTCAGGGAATTTCTCACCTAAATCTAGCTAACTTATTGATTGATATATTATTAACCATTGCTCTGTTTAGTGTTTAGACTTATTATTATTGTAGTTTCCTATTCAATCATCAATAGTTATTGGTGTAGCTTGTTAAGTTTACTGCCAAACATTTAGAATTCAAACGAACTTCTATATGAATACACTATTCTGATAGGATTCGTTGGAGGATCCTCACTCTTTTTAGATCATAACCAAAAATGATCCTATCATTACAATGATATTGATGGTTAGATATTACCTTCCAATCCTTTCCAAATGTCAACTTGTAGTATTGATTTTTTTTTTCATAATTGACTTTAGTTTTTTGGAGCCCAGCTAAGCAAAATTTCTTAGATTTCAAATAATCGTTAATTATCTACTATTTTTGGGATAATTCATACTCCTAACTTTTCATTCCAAGACCATGTAGAAGAGGTGAGGGCTTGGTGCCCTTTTTTCTTTGGTGTCCTATATGGATTCTTCCTAGTGTTGGTGTCATCAACTTATTATTTTGCATAATTGGAAAGGCCTCTCCATTTGTATTGTAAATCTCTAAAGCATCCTCTGGGTCATACCTTAAAGATTGATTTGGTAGATATACTGGAGAGTTTTCACTAATTTCCTTAGAATTCGAGGTTAGTGCAAAAGTATCCCCTCGTTCTTTAGCCTCCTTAGGTTTGACTATGCTAGTAATAACAATATCACACACTTTTGGAGCAACTTCTACCACCTTACCAAGAGAAGTGCAGTTGGTAGATTTCAGCAGAAAATCATAATTTTTGTAATGCTTCTTCACTTATCATCAGAGTGAGTTCAATTAAAGAGTTGCTGGATAATTCCTATAATGAACCAATTTAAAATCCTTTACCAGTCTTCTTCAATTCTGTGACTTCTTTGAGCTAAAGATTTCCACTAGTTCACAGTTGACACTTAATCTCACGATAATCTCAAGACTTTTATTAGTGTTTCGGGGAGTTCTAAGTTCACGTAAACCTCTATGCAAACTATAGTGAATCCCACCGTCTTTATTATACCTATGTGTTCGTCAAGGCACAAAAGTCTTCGAGTTGTGCTTCCTATATAACTATAGCCAATAGTAGTCCAATATTCCAACGGAAAATTATGGAACTTAATCCATATAGGGATGTGTTTAATCTTCATATCTTTCTATAAATTTGAAGGTCCTGCAAACTTAAACAGGAGAAATTCTTCTTTGTTTATAAGGGCATTTTTGGTATTAAGCTTTGACCAATGTGGTGTTGTATATCTTTGCACCACCTGAAAAAAATACTGTCTACAAAGAAGCCTACTAGTATCCTAGCTCATTTTGCAGCTCCCTGCTGGGGGATCTCAATGGAGGGAGTAATAACTAGAGAATCAAGAATTATGGAGTTTGGGGCAAAGGGAAGGAGTTTAAGCTTATCGAAATTTTGTGTTATTCCTAACAACTTGGCTCCAAGTTTTCTCAGAATCAGCTCAATGGATACAGACGTGTCTTGAGCATTTGCGGTTTGTGAGATGATTGCCTCAGGTTGTTTCAAGATCGAGCCAGGAGCAGGTGATTGCTTGTTCTGATGATTCTACGTAGGACCTTTTTGAGAAGACGTGACTTTGGGAATTTATTGTACATAAAATATAAATCTAACCAATAACTAATCCATCCCCTTTGTATTAAGCAAGATGGAGTGTCCTCTCTTGCTTCTTTAGCCAACTTATGTGACCAAAAAAATATAAAGGGAAAAGAAATAGAAAAATCAAAAGCATAGTAAATGAGATGAGATTGAGATTCACAATTGATCATTTATGGCGCGTATCTGGCTAATATACACCAATTACATAACTGCGCCATTCATGGTATAATTCCCCCAAAACAACCAAGACCTCAAACTCGTAGTTTAGTATCTCAGCTATCACTAATCTAATTCGTAACACACAACAGGGATAATCTGGATCCCAATTTTTAACATGGAAACAGCCGCTATGTAAATTAGCTCAACTAGAACGTAATCTCACATGGGGCATGAAATGTTCTTCCACGGCATATAGATTCCAGATTTTCTCCAGCATAAGAACAAAGTGGAGATACCTCTACACCTGAATTACATTACAATATGTCAATGTTTATAGCCTCTGTGTATCAAGCCAAACTCCAATAGTGATTAACGCAACACCGTTCTAAAATTAAAAGGTCTCGATGATGAAGGCAAGGAAGCAACAAGATAATTGAAACAGGTCCTCTTGCTTATTACCATACCCTCGACTAGTTACATTTGGCTTTTCATCTGTTAGTTAATGAACTCTTCAACTTAAAGTAACCACTTCTCTCCGTTGACCTTTAACTTTCCTCCAAAGCTTTAGTTATTTAACGTGGCTTCACTAAGATCTACAGTACAATGACTCTAGTAAACAAACAAGATAAAGATAGGATTACCAGTTGCATATAAAGGCACTGAATGTGTTAGGAAGCCACCAGCAGCCACTACCCAACGAGTATGAAGTCGAAGCACAAGCAGACGAGCACTGTCTGGAGTGTCATAGTTTGACCCATTGGCATTTTTCACTGGTGCAAATTCTTCTTCCCGTGATATCTACATAATAAGGCAAACAAATTTCTCAAGTAGGAGAAGAAACTATCTCGAAGTGAAACTTAGGAGATATGGAGACAAAGTTTACCTCAAAAAGAGCAGTTGAAGGGGCATAAGGGAATGCATCAAATATAAATTGCTCTAGTTTTAGCCCCATAGTAAATCCATGAATTGATGGAATTTTTTTCTCTGCAAGATGGTAGCTGCAAGTAAAACGACTGATCACATTAAAATCTTTGTGAAGATAACCCTACAAATGCAATTAAATCTAATAACTCAACTATCAGAAATGGTATACTAAGTTGTGATTTCTAATAGATACTTAAAAACGCAAGGTAGCTTAGGATAGCCCTTTTCTATCTTTACTGAGTGATTTATATCCCTCAACTCAACAGTTTATGTAGGCTTTAATGTTTAAAGCTCTTCGTAAGGATTCAAGATGTGCTAGAACTGGAGTCAATACAGGGGACCAAGCTAGATCAATTCTCTTTAATTCTCAGCAAATACAGGACCACCGTCCAACCCTCCCAGCTCTCACAATTGGAAAATGAAAAGAAGCATTAAGAAAGACAAGAATTTCTTCAGTGGAACTGATCCAGAATTCTGTGGTTCAGATGGATCAACTAATTAGTAGTGCAGCAATAACAAAAAGAGGATTACAGAACAGCAACAAGTTACATTAAAAAGAACATTAAGTTGGTTATCAAGTTTCTGATGATAGAATATCATGTGATCTCAAAAGAATGCATAAGAAAGAGAATCACTAACACGCTGTCTTTCTCAAGGCCATTTGCCACTTGATTAAGAAAATCCAAAGTAAACATGTGTAAACACACCTGAAATCCAAAGTTAGCAAGAGCTCAAGATTATGATTTTGAATGCCAGAATATTCTTAATGGTTACTAGTTCATGAAGCACATTATCGTAGAAAGCATAGCATAACACTGTGAGCTACCTATACTACCCATCAAATTAATAGGAACATAAAATGTTGTGGGTAAAACAAATAAAATTTCCGTAGGATCCATAAGGCAGTGCATTGCTTAATACCTAAGAATTGAAAATTTTGTAATAGTAGCCTCTCTTCCAACATCAACCTAAGTTACTCAGAAAAAAAAAAACTGTCTACCTTGATAAAGGGTTTCAAGAAGTTCACAAGAATTTTATGCAAGCATTTGCAATCAACTTAAGCCTTAGGAGCATGAAGATCCACAATATCATCATATTAAACAAGGTGAAATAGACTATACATTACTCCAACAGAAACGAAGACGTCCTGTTTCTTGATTGATTGCAGATGCCAATGACTGATCCAACTCACTGTATTCAACAACAGTGAGAGGTCCACCTTTACCTCGCCTTACAAAGACACCAACTTTTTCTTGAGGGTAAGCCTGTATCATTTTTTAATAGGAATTGAGATGAATTTCAATTTCATAATTCTTATGCTGAACCCAGAAATACCATAAAAGTAAAAAGTCTATAGAACTGAATGATGAAGCATAAAACTGGTACTGCTCTTAGTAAATCTGGTTTAAGTGTAGTTCATGGATGTTAAGTTGCCTATTGCAATGAAAATTCAGAACTTCTGTTCATTAAGGGTATACAAGTTGTGCGCCTTACAATTATGAAACAGAAGCTCAGAATAGTTTCAGATTTTATGTCCGATCAAAAATTCATCTCTTTAGCCACACTTCCTATTTAAATAAAACATGGCAGTGGATGCCATCTAAAATTTTCAAAACATTGGCCTCTTTTGGTTAAAAGACTAGAAATCCATGATACGCTAATTCTTCTAATGATATTTTCCAAAATAACATTATCTCAAAAAGAAAAGAATCTATCACCTCGATAGGGAATTAATTAAGCCCAAGATATTCCTTTTCCAACTCAACTCTTTCTTTCTATAACCCCCTTTTTTTTCCATAAAAACTTTTTCACAGTTATATACATCCATTAAAAAAAAATGCCCAAACATACATGAAGATAAATTACCTTACGAACAACTTTTGCAGCAGAAGCTACACCTTTATCGATGAAATATCCCAAAAATGTTGGGTCAGCTACCCGAACCTGCTTTCAACACCCTGATTACTAAATCTTGAATTAGGAAAAATTCTGGACTCTAGACTCCTTGACATAGGACCAAAAGGAGGGAAAACTCACCAGTGCATTGTCAACTCCATAACAGTCCACATATTTAATGCCTTTTGTGCCCATGTCTTCTAATAATCTTGAATACTTTAGAGCTGAACAAACAGTTAGGAAACAAATGAAAGCAATTAACAGCCAAGAAATGAGAGGATAGGAGGAATTTTAGTAATGAGGAGAAATTGGCACACTGTGCAGATTTCTAGAAGACCTGAATACACTCCTCCATTACCATCAGGGGCCTTAGCTACCTGATACAGACAACCAAGTTCACAAAGGTGACTCTTAACACCTTTAACATGAGAGCTATTCATGAAAAAAATAGCTGGAAAAAGACAAATAACAATTGCTGTCTAAGAAGCATTATATAAGTAAGATTAAGATTAACAAGAACCACTGCCACAAAATAATGGTACAGAGATTTAAGCCAGCCCAGCATACTCTGAATGGAGTCTCCATAATGAATCTACCATCTTTTGAAACACAAGGTAGTGTGCCCTGCTGGAAGAAGGTGACCTGAACCAGAGAAAGGTCTCTCAATGAAAATAATAACGATCAAGTAATTGATGACTTCCATTTCTTTTCTTCTGTTGTGAACCAAAACTGTGAAGAAAATACACCAATAGATTAAAAACGAGTGAGTAGAAGTTCTCTTACTTGCTCAGCTTCAAGACCAAAATACTTGTGACTTTCAAAGAATTTACGAGTGGCTTCATCAGTAAATGGGCTTGTCATTATATACCAATGTATTTGTGCTGAACCACCAGAACCTGCCCATTACACAATTATCAGGCATTGAATCCCACACAAACATTCAAAACCTAGTAAAGTTAACTTTACCTTCGCTGGCAGTTTGAGCAGCTAGTCTCTGCATGCACAAAATTCTCTCAGCTTGAAGTTGAAAAAGGGACTTGCCAGAAGGAAGTCCAATATCTGCATAGAAGTCCATGAAGTGTATCAGTACAGAATCACCAACCTTCTGTACTTAAAACATGGTTCTATAATCAAACCACTAGAAAGTGTATCCGGGATGTATATCAAATATTTATGAGCTACACATAAACATGCATGCCCTGGAAACTCAAATGCATTTGAATTTTAATGCCTTGCAAAATTGCCTAAGAGAACACAACTACGCTTAATCCAGAATCTGTTGGTATACAGTCAAGCTAGATATTCCAACTTAGCAAGAGAAAAAATAAAAAGGGAATAAAGGAAATAGATTCCCAGTAAATGGATTTCACAATCAAGGGAAGAAATTACTCACTGAAACATCCTTTTGGATCTGAACTTCCAAGACGTGTCCCCTAATCATTTCAATTGCAGAGACACAAAATTGGTGGTCAGGGACACAATATTATAAGTTGAAAATTGCAATTGACAAGTGTAATGGGCAGAATCGTACACGATATAACAGATAATGTGAATGACTGGTCAATATGTTTGAGAATTGTGACAACTAATTTTCACATACTTCAGACAAAAGTATGCAAAAGTCTATAGTCTACAGTTTTGTATGTGTTACACTTGCTTTTAAGGATTTTGGTGTTAAGGAATTACAGGAATATTATCCAGATCCGCATAGTAAGTTCGCTTCATGTATACAAAAATACTTTGAGATGATTTTCATGTTCAGTATTTTCATATACGTCAAATGATCTTAACTGAGTTTCTTTGGAAACTATATCCTCAGTTATACTATTTCCAGCATTAGTCTGATAAACTTCAAACATATGGGCATTCTCTATGCAAATCTGTGTGAACACATTTAATTGACAAGTAAAATAAAAATATCCACAATCCTGTGAAGATTTTTTTCTGGCAAGTAATATTGTATTTAAAACGAATATGATGCTCCTTCAATTTAAACTGATCCATGATAAGATGAAGACATCCATCAGCCAGTTGTCAAAAAGTAGGAAAAGAAAAAAAGAAAGCACAAAACACCAACCAGGGAGAGAACGGGATATAAGAATCTAAATTAACAAAAAATAAAAAAAAGAAGATTGATTCTTGCTTGCACTAGACATAGGTCTTACTTTAAAGTTATTTAAGCGACAGAGATCTGTCAACCAATTATCTTAGAGCACATATTCCAAAAAGCAATATCGCAACAAAAGTAAGACCAATATGGAGAGCGAAAAGGAGATTTAACAAGAAACCATACACTAAAACAACATTATTGGAGCAATAATATTCAACAAAAAGTTGAACTCATAAAGAGCTGTTTAATAAAAGGGAAATAGAAAGTAGAAATAATTAGGGCATGTATTAGATGGAGTTAAAAAGGTACCTGACCACCAGATAAAAGTAAAACAGCTAATCTGCCATCTGAAATTGCTTTCAGCCCCATTTTCCACCACCTCTCTCTTTCTTCCATTGTTCGCTGCTCCACCGTTGACACGCTAACCTCCGGCACAGGCTCAATTGCTGCCACTGGTAGTGCTGCAATAATTTTACATAAATTATACAAAATTGGCAATTTTCATTACATAATCGTGCATACATGACCGTCAGAAAACGAATGAAAACCTTGAGATCGAAGTGAACATCGAATTATCCGATCGATCCTCGAAAGATCTAAGCTCTGCATTATAAATAATCAAAATAGCTTCAGCAATAAATCGACTTGAATTTCGACTGAAATCCACATCTCGTCCAGTTCAAAGATCGGATTTAGCGCCAAAATTAGAGGCAAACGCAAAATCAATCACGAACATTTACGATTATTTGAAAGGAAAAAAAAAAACAGAGAGAGTTAACTTCCAACCAGACCACAAACTAAGATGCAAACGCAAATCCGTGCATAAGAATTTGAATAGAGGAAAAAGCGATAGACAGATCGAGGACCGACAGAAATGGAAGGAATTGACCTCAATTTCTTTGACAAGGTGATCGCGCTCGTCGGAGGAGAGCTCATCCCAGAGAGCAAAAACGTCCTCTTGGCCATAATCCTTGAGCCTCTCGATCAAAGCTTGAGGAGGTTGTGACAATGCGTTATTATCAGTGGGTTCCCTCATATTTCTTTTCTCTCTTAATCCAAAGACAACCGAACTTTCTCTGACTAGATCTCCGTAACCTCAGAGTGTGTTTGTGATTGAAAATATATAGAGGGACAGAGAGAGAATGTGTAGGGAGGTACAGTAGCGAGGAAGACAAGAATCAATGACTGGGAAGAAGAGAGTAGCCAGCTTTGTATGACGGATTTAACCTTGCATTCTGGGCAATAATTACGCAGCTTGCCACTTGGTCTTGAGATGTGATTGTGATGTCGATGTCATAATTTTGAGTTCCGGCCTTCCGGGCGGGGGCATTATAATTAGCTGATAATAGAGATATTAATTAGAGGTTTGATCCGTCGTGGTCGAGTCCCTGACCCGATACCCATTTCTACGCGGGGACAGATCCTTTTTCCTTAAATTTGTGTACCAATTTTATTTTATTAGATCTAAACCATATGTTATTTATCTGAATAATGTCACTATATTGCTTGAACTACCTAGCCATGAATTTTATTATGGCAAGTTCTACCAACCGCAGTCGAAGAAATACTAGTAGAAATCATCATGTTAGCAAGTCAAAAAACATAATAAGGCTATAAAGTTCTATGTATCTGAGATCCAAATTAAGTAAGTTGATGATGACGCAATTTGATATTCAATGGACATCGATGAATCATGACTTCTTTCCTCTACAATTTGGCCTCTATTTAGAACTACAATATTTTCAACGTGCCTCGTTATTAAGTATCAAGTACCTCTTGAACCACTCGACTTAATTCATATTCAATTGATGAGTTAGCTCCATCCAATAAAAAGAAAGAAACCTTATAAAAGCTATATAAGGTTTCTTTTCTTTTTGCTTTTTTTTTTGAGAAAAGATTTAATTAAAGTGTTGAATTTTTAAGAAGAAATTGTTGGCATTAAGGGTGTAAGAACAAAATGCAAATATTGTGATTAGCTAATCAAGGGGCAGAGTTTTGAAAATTGTAAGAAGTTTGAATCTTGGTTCATATAAAAATAGTCAAATAAGTGTTTGTTGATAATTTCAATTGAATTCAGATAATTCAAAATTAACAAAATACTTAAACGTAATTTGCATGTCACGTCAACATCAACTGAAAAGCCCAGCCCACAAAAAATCATGTTAACGGCATTAGATGTTTTTTAGTGCAAATAATATCATTTTATAAATAAAAAAGTACTAAAGAAATGAAAAAGAGTTCCCCTCAAAAAAAATGAAAAAGAGTTAGTTTAGACCTTTTGAGAGGCAATTTACGCCTTTTGTCTATTAAAAATCAATTAAGAAAAGCCAAGTACTTAAAAAACAAAAATTAGATTGAAAGAAAATGAAATTTTTAGTTAAAAACAGGAAGAGGGGCCAGGATGCATGCCTCCAACCCTGCAAATATATCGTCCATCGATCTAAATGACCAATCTATGTGGGGCTTTTTGCTTCCTAAAAGTCAAACGTGCATTGCTTGACAACGGACGATGAAAATAAAGACAACGTCGGCTACACATTGTACGATTATTTCGGCAATACTCCGCCTTTTGCTCACTAAAAGTCAAATGTGCATTGCGCGACAACGGACAATGAAAATAAAGACAACGTCGGCTACGGGCTACGCATTGCTCTTCATTTGCTATCTTTTTATCATTTTCTAATGATAACTTGTTTCTATTGCTTAAACAGGATAACTACAGTCAAAACCCACCCTTATGTATAGCTGTTAGACCCCTAAGTTCAGAATGCGAGATCGTGCGAGTGTTGGTGAGCCTTGACCAATGCTTGGCACGTAAGTTGGCACGAGGAAGGCGTGTTGACGAGGTTTTATGCTAACTCGGTTTGT
>JAOTAW010000203.1:17183415-17199642 GCA_025629945.1 Erythroxylum savannarum
GTATTTTCATTTATTTTTATGTTTTATGAATTGTTTCTGTTACTTGCATCATTTTTATATTGTTTCATTTGCATGTGGGTCCACTGAAAGCAGCATCTTTACTATATAAGAGTAAGGTTGTGTATTATCGGATCTCCCCAAACCCTGCTTCATTGCAGGATTTCGGACTGAGTAATAATGATGATATTATTCGATTAAAAAGATTCAAATGAGAAAATATAACAATTTTTTTTTTTGCTACACCTATGATTAGATCATGATTAGTTTTCTAATAATTTTATAGTGTTGTTAAAATAGCTTTAAATAAGAGTTTGAAAGGTTTTGTGATGGAAATGAAATGGATTTAGATGAGAGGGTTACAATAGCTATAGATCGATGTTGTTACTCAAACCTTGGGTAAACAATTTTGGTTAAACAATTTATGACTAAAAGTGGGTTATATAATATATTCAAATTCAAATTAACATTCGTCAATAAAGTGCAATATAGCTATATAATATTTTACTAACTACGAGTTCTAAAACAGTATTAGAACAAACAGAAAAATTTGGAATGCCTTCTGAAATTCAGTGAGATTATATGGAACAATGCCATTGAATTATGGTCCCAATACTGTGTTACTTTACACGATTTACAATTTTCAAGTGAAGTTGAGATTTATGGAGCACAATACTGGTTCTTGACTTTTATAGTTATCATAGTTGAAGAAGCATTATATTATTCTGCTGTAGCTCATTTGTGTGTTCAAGCCCATAGGGCAAGGATAGACATAAAAGCGGAGCCGATTGTTAAAGCAATGTATGATAGCCTCTTCAAGCTGGGAGCAGAACTCATCAACTTGTTGTAGAAAAAGTCAACAGCTATGAGATCGACGAGACCCATGTATATAAGCACACCAGAAGACAGAGAACCCAATAAGCCTTCATAATCAAGACATTTAGATTGCTATCATCGTAGCCTGTCAATGAGAAAATTATCATTCCTAATACTATCCCCATTGGTGTAGTTACTGAAAACATGAAGCACATGTAGGCTACTGTTCCAAACCCAAATCCTGCTTGCAGTTACAAGTAGTAGTAAGAACTTTAGAGAACAGACATAGAGGAGGAGATATTTCAATACAGAAACTATTGGAATATAAGATTACTTAATTTTCAGGAAATACAAGATTCTCATTATGTAGGTGTAGCCGCTAACTAATTGAAATAGATGAAAGAGGGTTAACGCAAAAGCATTTCCACAAAAACCAAGTCCTGAAACTGACATTTGGGGAGCATCATAACTGATTTTAAAAGTTCAAACCAAGTTTTAGAATGTTAGAAGAATTGTTCTCTCTGATGTAACAAACCAAGTTTTAAAAGTTCAAAATATTTTCTTTCCCGCTCAGCTTAGTTTTCCAGTAACTATATATACAAACATTCTGTACTGTTTCACAATATGAAATAATATTACTCCTTCAACATATTTCTTCTTTTCTTCTACAAAGATACTTTCATGGCTACGACTTGCCAAATTGACGCCACCAGAGCGCTGAGCTGTTGAAACTCTGAAGCAGCCTCCCATTTGAAGTTGATTTTCATCTTCGTTATCTTCTTCACTAGTGTCCTAGGAATTTCTTCTCCAGTGCTTCTCGCTTGTTTTTTCTAAGGAAAACTTTTCTACGACAAGGCTATTCTCGTCGTCAAATACTTCGCCGCCGGCGTAATTCTCTCCATTGCACTGGTTCACATGCTTCCCGATATCACGTGAACGAGTGCGGTGGAGAAAATTACGCTGGAGGCGAAGCATTTGATAACGAGAATAGCTTTATCGTAGAAAGATTTTCTTTGAAAAAAGCGAGCGAGAAGCACTGGAGAAGAGATTCCCAGGACGTTAGTGAAGAAGATAACGAAGATGGAAATTAAATTTAGATGGGAGGCTGCTTCAGAGTTCCGACAACTCATCGCTTTGGTGACGTCAATTTGGCAAGCTGTAGCCATGAAAGTACCTTTATAGAAGAAAGGAAGAAATATGTCGAGCGAGTAATATTATTTCATGTTGTGAAACAGTACAGAATGTTTGTATATATAGCTATTGAAAAATTAAGCTGAGCGGGAAAGAAAATATTTTGAACTTTTAAAACATGGTTTGTTACACCAAAGAGAACAATTCTTTTAACATTCTAAAACTTGGTTTGAACTTTTAAAGTCAGTTATGATGCTCCTGCCGAATGTCAGCTTCGGGACTTGGTTTTTGTGGAAATGCTTTTGCGTTAACCCTCTTTCGTCTATTTCAATTAGTTATTGGCTATACCTACATATTGAGAATCTTGTATTTCCTGAAAATTTGAGAATCTTATATTCCAATAATCTCTGTATTAGAATATCTCCTCCTCTATGTCTTTTCTCTAAAGTTTTTACTACTAGTAACTGCAGGCAGGATTTGGGTTTAGAACAGTAGCCTACATGTGCTTCATGTTTTCAGTAACTATACCAATGGGCATAGTATTAGAAATGATAATTTTCTCATTGACAGGCTACCTTGATTATAGAAGACTTATTGTGTTCCCTATCTTCTGGTGTACTTATATACATGGATCCCGTTGATCTCATAGTTGTTGACTTTTTTCACAATAAGTTGATGAGTTCTGCTCCTAGCTTGAAGAGGCTATCATACGTTACTTTAATAATCGGCTCCGCTTTCATGTCTAGCCTTGCCCTCTGGGCTTGACCACACAAATAAACTACAACAGAATAATATAATGCTTTTTTAACTGTGATAATTACAAAGAGTCAAGAAACAGTATTGTGCTCCATAAATCTCAACTTCACTTAGGATTTGTAAATCGTATAAAGTAGCACAGTATTGGAATCATAATTCAATAGCATTGTTCTATATAATCTCACTGAATTTCAGAAAACATTCCAAATTTTTCTGTCTATTCTAATGCTGTTTATAACTGTTTTAGAACTCGAAGTTAGTAAAATACTATATAGCTATATTACACTTCATTGATGAATATGACAGCATCAAGATTATATGAAATTGAACCCAAAAAAAAGTGAGAGAAAAGGTACGAGCCATACATGGAAACATAAATATACAATTGCAGAGCGAGAGAGAGATCCAATGTCATATGAAACATGAAGACACGAGGATATAAATATAGATTTCATTCTGCACATTCTATATTCACTATTGAAAGCCCTCACAAAATCACCACTTTTTTCAAGTTATACACCAAAACAAACAAATATAGTTTGCCTCAATTTTGGAGCCTCTAGTCACAGACCCGTACACACATGTATTATAAACACAATTTACAGAATTTATGTCCATAAATTAAACTCACTTTCAATGGCTGAGAGGTGTTATACGCAAATTTCGAGGCACTACTTTGTGGGTCCCTACTTTGAGACCAAACCTTGTTGTTTGGTTTGGCATGCCGCAGACATTACACGTAAACGTCCAGCAATCTCAGTGAAAGATGGTCGAGCCCCAGGATCAGGAGCCCAACACTGCTCCATTAATAATCGCCATTCAGCATCACAGGAGCTTGGCACAGGAGGCCTCAGTGTGTTGCTGACAATCCCTCCTGAAGACGAGGAGATAATTCAGTAAACTACTGTCTGCACATCTGATTGAACTGGGTCATGTTAGACTTACCACAATGCAGCCTGTGTTTGATAGAGGGATGTCAACAGCACTAAACAGCTAGAACACACTTGCAAGCACATACAACTTTCTAGCATATATTACAAAATGACCATCGGAAGGCCAAAGGTTACCTCCTATACATATATTCTCACGTGTATGTGTTTAAGCATTTGAAATGAAGTCTGCCAACAGCGCTAAAACTGACTATTCACTCGTTTTGCTGGGAATGTAATAAATGTTATACGCACCTATGATTGCTCCATAATGCATATTAGCATAAGGCTCCTCACCAGTCAGGATCTCCCACAGGACAATGCCGAAGGAGAACACATCTACCTGCCAACAATGGCGTTAACAGAGGTGATGCAAATAGGGAAATTATTGGTCATTGACCAAAAGATATGTTTCACAAACAGTAAAAGCTACTCTTGCCATTTCATACAATTTGCATTATTGGAAATGAATTCAAAGTCATCACTATCACCGACTCTAACCCTATTAACATTTACAATGTCAAAGTCCAAATCAGCATGAAGACATCAAGCAGAGATGAAACCAATTACATGGCATTTCAACCCTCTTTTATTGCTGTAAACATAACTTGCTATGCGATTGATGCCAAGAATCTTTTTGGCCTTCCAACAACATATTATGCTAAGAACAAATGGTACTTACCTTTTCAGAGACCTTACTGCTACCACCATTCAACAGTTCTGGAGCCATCCATGGAAGAGTTCCCTTTACACCCCCAGTAACCAAGGTATTTCTTTTGATTTTGGACAAACCAAAATCACCCACCTGCAAATTAGAAGTGCTTAACTTTCCTCTTAAAATTCTTTGACTCAGGACTTGATGGATAATATTTAAGCAAAAGCAGGGATATGACAACATGAGAAAAGTAACAACTGTGATATAGCAGTGGGAAGTATGAAAGCAGCTATAGCACCAAAAAGTACCTTGCAAATCGGTCTCACAGGGTCTTTCAAGTTGACAAGCAAATTGTCACATTTCAAATCGAAATGTACAATGCTCTTCGAGTGTAAATACTCCATACCAAAAGCAGCATCCATTGCAATAATGAGACGTCTGCGATGGTCAAGATGCCTAGAAATTTAAATAGTTAATAAGACAACAAAAAAAAAAAACTTAAGCAGAGTGCTTTAGGACTGGATTGAAAACGTATTCATTGAGAATGTAAAAGATGTGATTTACTTTCCTAATTTCTATCAGTAACTTGGTGCTGATTTCTAGCTGATTCAGTCAATAAACTAATGAAGGAAAGCCAGAAAATTAGACTGTAACTAGTCGGTAACTTATTGTTCCTATGTACTGTTTTTTTTCCCTACTAAGTTTTGTAAACTCAGGAAGACGAATTATCACAATACGTACAATTTTTACTCAAATCTGCTGGTGTCAGAGCTTGGTTCCATCTCTAGCTGAATTATGTCTCTCAAATCATCGTTATGTTAGAAATCACTTCTGATTCCCTAAACAGTACACCTGCATTGACCTCTACCATCAATTCGCTATCCCATTTCAAAAAACATACTGTCTAGATTACCACAATCAGATTGAACGGCAACACAATCTATTTGCATGTATCTTTGGAAGTGAGGAAAAATAAGTTCTTTAACAAGCAATGCAAAAGGAGCCAACAGTTGAAGAACCTCTGCCTGCAGTTTAGGATGCTGAAAATTCTATGATTATGATGACGTGTGATTTCCATGGAGGAAAAAATCAACACCAATTACATATGCTATCCAATGGCCAAGGAAATCTGGACGAAAGTAAATCAGATGTACTCTGAATTAGGTAACCAATCCAAAATATTTAAACTAACTGTGAAACTTGGTGACATGAGATGGGGAGATGAATCTGTTACCAAGTATTTCAATCAGCTAAACTGGATATGACAAGATCTGAACTTGTTCTAGGACTATTGAGTTGAAATCCATTGAAGACAATCACCATCTCAAGAAAGTGGTGGAAGACAACTGCATCTACAAGTTCTTGGCGAGCCTTAATGTTAAATTTGATGAGGTAAGAGGTCTATCCTTGGAAGACAAGCCCTGCCATCAATCAGTGAGGTGTTCTCAGAAGTTAGAAGGGAGGAAAGCCAAAGGTTATGCTGGGATAAAGGGTGTCATGGCTCCGAAAGTTCAGCTTTAGCGGATGGAAATACCAATCCAGACAAAAATTTCAGACCTTGATGGAAGCAGGAGGATCGCCCCCTAGTTTGGTGTGACTCCTATCATAAACCTTGCCATACAAGGGAGATTTGCTGGCAGATCCATTGCAAACCAGCAAATTGGAAGCGTACTAGAGAGAGTGCTAAATCTGTCTGTGTAATTTCTGCTGCACATGAGGTTGAATATGTCCCCTCTAATCCATCTAGTGAAAAGCAAATGGATCATCTTTGTATATTGCTAATGAATAGTTGATCATCTCGTATTCCAAGTGTTTTTGTTACACAATCAAGTAGAAATCCTAATGCTTTCTCCTGATCTTCGAATTTAGGCCCTTAGATCATAGATGCAGGGGCTTCAGACCATACGATTAGCTTTGCTGAACTATTTAGAACCTATACCTTGTTCTGATCATGAGAAAATCAGAATTGCTTATGGAACTTTCTAGCCTTTCTGATCAAATAAACCTTAAATATGTCCTTCATGTCCCTAAATTTACCTACAATCTTCTGTAAATAAGTAAACTTTCCAAAGATTATAATAGTCGTGCTGTTTTCTTTTAATTTAATTGTGTTTTTTAGGAATAGAGCTCGGGGAGGATTGGTCGTGATGAGATGATTATGATCTCTACCACTTTAATGGTAGCCTCTCTAGTAATAAAAAGTTCAAGGTCTTTGTGGCATCAATTTGAATTCAATTTGTAAAGAAATTATACGTTGGCATCTTAGACTGGGTCATCCTAGTTTTCAACATTTGAAACATCTATTTTTCCACTATTTAAAATTTTGACTGTTCTTACCTAAGTGTGAAAGTTGTGTGCTTGTTAAAAGTCATCGAACTACTTATAAACCTAAACCATTTTGTGCATGAGCATTATTTCATATCATCCACTTTAGATTACAACTTAATATGAAAAAAAAAAATTGTTTGTTACGCTCATCATACACAATTATGTTGGCTGTATCTAGCACATGAAAAATCTGAGGAAAAAATAAAAATATTTGTCGTATGACTGAAAATCAATTTCAACAAAAAATCAATATTTCTTGTTCTGATAATGGAACACTATTTCTAATAAATGTCTGGCAATTTTTTTCAGAGAAAAAGGAATTTTGCATCAATCTACCTATCATGATACCCCTCGATAGAATGGTATTGTCGTAAGGAAATAGAAGCATTTACTTGAGGTAGCACAACCAACAATGCTTTCTGTGCATGTATCAAAATACTTGTGCAACAATGCGATTTTAACAACTTCTTATTCGACTAATAGGATGCCTTCTTGAGTCTTATGATATAAGACACCGTTAATATGTTCAAAACAACATGTTTCCTACCTCTAGAGTGCATGCTGACTTACCTATCAAGATTTTCTGGTGCACTTTGTTTCTTCATGGGCTTCATTAATTGCAGTCTGAACTAGATAATCGAGCTAAAATATATATTTTTCTTGGTTTTAAACAAAATCAAAAAGGGTCAAAGTGTATAATATAATCACTAAAAAACATTTTCCAAGTATAGATGCCATCTTTTCGGAGACATCGGCATATTTTTCCAAAAATTGTTTCCAGGGGGAGAGATATATAAGGGAAGATGACATTCTAAAAACATTTTCCAAGTATAGATGCCATCTTTTCGGAGATAAAGCTGAAGTGGGGTTAACTTGCGTTTCTAAAATTTTTTGGAAATTTCCCATCCAAAAAATGAATTTGCAATAATCATCTCTATATATTGAAGAAACATAAAATCAAGAAAATTGGCCTACTAAAGATCTTTCATAAATTGGTGAAGTACCACAACAAAATAAATTAAACTTTAAGCTCCTGGTTCACAATAGATAAGAGACCAAAAAAGGTGATAAAGACCCATCTATCATCCAAGCATCGGTTCAGTTAGAATTCTTGACCATTGACATTCTAGAAACGCAAGTTAACCCCACTTCAGCTTTATCTCCTCATGATCAATGTGTCTTGATCTTAATGTTCCAATACCTATGAGGAAAGGAACTAGAACATGTACCTAACATCCCATTTCTAAATTTCTATGTTATGAAAAACTGTACCAAAATCAAACATGTACCTAACATCCCATTTCTAAATTCCTATGTTATGAAAAACTGTACCAAAATCGTAAAGCTTATAACTCTAAGATATCTAACATGTTTGTACCTCGAAACATTGAGGAGACCTAGATCATCCAGATTGTAAGTCACAAGTTATGCAAGAGATGAATGCTCTTAACAAAAATGGTACTTGGGAGATAGTAGATTTGCCTCATGATAAGGTTGTAGGATGCAAATGAGTATTTACCATTGAATGCAATGCTGACGGTACTGTTGAGGTATAAGACAAGACTTTTGGCGAGAGGTTTCACACAAACCTATAGAATTGACTATGAGGAGATATTTGTTACAGTAGAAAAAATAAACTCAATCCAAGTCTTAATAATAAGGTTTGATTGGTCATTCTATCAATTGGATGTAAAATTTGAATAGTGATTTGGAGGAAGAAGTGTTGTTGAGTCTACCACCTAATTTTGAGGAGAATCTTGACAATAACAAAGTTTGTGTGCTAAGAAAATCTTTGTATGGCCTTAAACAATCTTTTACGACTTGGTTTACTTTTACCACTTCAAGAAAACAGTCAAAATTCTTGGTTATAGTTGAAGTTGTGCAGATGATAACATGTTGTAGATAGGAGATGACAATTTAGAGCTTGAGAATACGAAGAGACTTGCTAACTTTTTGAAATCAAGGACTTAGGCCCTCTAAAGTATTTCCTTAGGATGGAGTCAGCTAAATCAAAAGAGGGAATATTTGATAATGAATGCAAATATGTTCTTGATCTACTCGATGAAATAGGTTTACTCACATGCAAGGCAAGTGAAACTCCAACCAAATCATACATAAAGCTTTAAACTGCCAAGCATGAAGAAGTCAAAAACATGGATCAATATCAGAGACTTGTAGGAAAACTAATCTATTTGTCTCACACCCATTCATATATATCCTTTGCATGCGGTCTTGTGAGTCAATTCATACATAAAACTGGACATGAGCATTTTGAGGACGTGTTCAACATTTTATCTAAAAGAGACTCTTGGAAGATGATTCTTGTAAAGGAAACGAGAGAATCTAGAAGTTGAAGTTTACATTGATGTTTATTGGGCAGTAGCTACAACATAACAAAGATCCACATTTGTTTGTCAAAGGAAGAAACAAAATGTCGTTGCTATAATCAGGGAAAAAGCAGAGCTTAGATCAATAGCACATGAAAAATGTGAAGTATTATGGATCAAGAGATTATTTGGAAGCAATTTCAATTGCTCATTATCCAGTTCTTCATGGTAGAACAGAGCATGTGAAGGTGGACCAACACTTCATCAAAGAAAAGATTGAGAAGGGATTAATCTGAATGCCATATGTTCCTACTGCAGGGATTAATCAGTCAATAACGTAAGGAAGGAAAGTAAGGAAAACAGGAAGTAGTTAGTTAGAAACTTACTATTCACATGTACAGTTTTTTTCCATATAAAAGTGTTGTAAATCAGAAGGAAGAATTATGAGAATACATACAAATTTCACTTAATTATGCATACAACATACATATAGAAGTACCTGTCTTTGCTAAGTAAAACTTGTCTAAGGGAGCCGTTAACCATGAACTCTGTCACAGTGGCCAGTGTTCCTCCAGGCCCATCCTGCACCACTCCATAAAATGCTACAACATTGGGGTGGTGAACCTTTAAGAGAATCTCAGCCTCACGCCAGAACTCAACAGTCTGAAACACACAGAAATACAGAATGACTAACTCAAACAAGAACTACCAATCTCTCAATCAACTCAGATGCCAATGCTCTTATATTATATACACAAGGTTGGCATGCCAAATCTACTCTCCATGAGAGAGAACAAGAGAATTACTTGAAAGAACTACAAGTTTTCTAGGCATCAGAAGTCGGGTCCATGAAGAAAAGAGTTGAGATATTCAGCCATATAAAATAGAAGGTATATAAGTCTGTTAGTCCAGGGTGAAACTAGTTTATAGAAATACATGTAAAGAAAACCTTTTCAACTTTTCATATGATTATTTAATAAAGTGAAGAATCAATAGAACAAAATTAAGCTCACCAATCTTTCTTGCTCTGATGAACGACCAGTGAAGCAGCTCTTCTTTATTCGCTTAATTGCAACATCAGTTCCCCTCCACTTTCCATGGTAAACAGTTCCAAACGTGCCAGAACCCAGTTCTCTCAGCTCTTCCAGATCTTCAGTTTTTATTATCTGCAATAACATGAAAGGTTGAAAGGAAAAAAAAACTAATCTGTATGTCAGTGGAACTGACCTAGAAATGCAAAATAGTTTGGTATCGGAGAGGGACGAGGGCAGTGGGAAAAGAAATTTAACAAGAACCCAGACCGTTAGGAACTGAAATAAAAGAAATAGTAGAGATTCTGATCAAACTAAAAGGCATGTTCTGATGACAGTCTGTTTTTGGGAGCAGAACCAATTGAAGAGAAGTCAAAATACTTCAAGATGATCCTTTTCTCTCAACACCAACACCAAAAATACAAAAAATTTTATCTAGTACATTAGTATTTGTAATTGCTGCACTTCAGTATACTTTATTTTTGTGTCCAATGCCTTAAAATATACAGGGCTTCTGAAATGACAGGGCCACTAATGTAATGATCAGCACAACATAATCAGGTTTAGGAAATTAAGCACAAATTAAAACTAAAGGTTGAAAGTCTAACATCCATTTTATCTAGATGTAAGGTCTACACTGGGCCTTCCACACTTCTATTCATTGTCCAAATACAATTATTAAACTAGTTCCTTAAATAGATATCTGAACTGGTCCAGTTACTGTTAGAATTTCAAATCCTCAGGACAAAAGCTAGTACAGCTAAAAAAACTTCTAGCACAAACTAAAGCACAGATTTTAAGCATTTTCCCTGCAAGTTACTGATATCAAAGTCTCCCAAAGGAAGATCAACAAGAGGTGCACCACTTTTCAGAAAAAAATATCTTTCCATCCTGATGCAGAAAAAAATGAGAATCAAATGGTTATGCATTTGTAATATGGTCAAGCACTGGTAGGTTTTAAATAACTACACAACAAAAGAGAACTACCTCATATTCTGACTCTGGAACTATAGTGTTCAATCCTTCCAACTGCATACTGTCCTTTCCCTTGAGCACAGAGCCACCATAGTTTGTATTCAAATGACGTGAATCCCTAGCATTGGATCCAATGTCATCAGAGATTTCTTGTTGAATGTCCTCCTCAAAATTATTGCGTGATTCAATGTGAGGCACAGCAACTCCATCAGCCTTCAGATGTTGGTAGCTGTAGTCAGCAGTTACTCCCCCTTCAACAGTTCTACTGGAGGATGAGAAACCTGGATGGTCCTGATCAATGAGGGAAACATCTTTCCTGACAAACTGATCTTGTGCTAGGTTCCGAAAGTAAGACCAGCATTTGGGATCATGATTTTGCATGTTCACGCTCAAACCAATTGCGTTTATTGGGCTGATGCCAGGGAGGTTCTCGTGGTTTCTAACTTCAGAAAATATATCGGACATTATATCACGAGGAAATCTATCATTAATGTCCACAGATATGTCCCCTTGCTCGGAAGGAACAATGCCTACCACAGTCACTCCTTGAGAAACAGCTCTGGCTGAGTTCTTGGTAAACATCAAAAGTTGTACATTTCCCTTAGCATTGTCATCATCATCTTTGTTTGCAGCCACTTCAAACTGATTAACTTTTGATGGAAGGAAAGCAGATTCCTCATGATGATTATCAAAAATTCCTTGACTAGCTGTTTGATTTACCAATAAAATTGCTTCTTCACCTTTTTCTTGTGCAATTTTATAGTCATCTAGAGAATTGAACATCACCGGTCCCATTTGCAGTTTCTGGCCATTTGATCCATGGCCTTCCAGTACATTAGGATTGAATCTACTAGTAATATCAGCAGACTCTCTGTGCTTCTCAAACTGTGCCATCCCTTCTCCCATAAGCTGAGAACTCGCATAATGGGCTTCTGCAGTTGAGAACGACTGCTCCATATGGGAGGCTGCATTCCCTTCACTCAATTTATCAACTAATTCTGTGAGTGTTTGAGAGAGGCTAGAACTTGCTTGAGTTATTATAACTTGAGGATCAAAGGAATCATCAGATTTTGACAATCGATTCAATTCTGCCTGGTCTCTTGGAATTCGCTCAGAATGGAAAATACGTTGAACCAAATGTGGTTCAAGATAGTCAAAGTCTGTTGGGTCAGCCTCCGAGCCACCACATCCATGGTTAACTCGTCCAGCAGAAGCATGTTTATCCTCATCGCTCCTCTTATCATCATTTACAGCTTCCAAAGGCATTGAATTTTGTTTCATTTCCTGCAGCTTTTTGTTACTTTTTAAAGGAAAAATTTGTAATCCTATACCTGGATCTAAATTGACAGCTGAAACTTCTTGTCTAGATTCACATGTTGGGACATGATTTTCGTTTGGAATTAAGGAAACCTGGTTCTCACATTCCAATATTTGACTCTCTACAGTTTCCTGAATTTTGGTGAAGTAGCCATCTTGTTTCATTTTCAATTCCTTTAATGATGCTTCCTTGTCCAGAACTTGACTTCTCTTTGGTTCATTTAATTTCAGCTTAGACTTATCTATATTTAGCTTTGCATCTTTTGAGTATGCTTCCACATTTTGCACATGACAGCTTCCATAAGTTGGGTCCTTAGAATAAGAACACAGTTGAATCGGATATCCCTGGGACAGCATTGAGACTGAACTTTCACCAGATATCAAATGGTTAGAGAGTTGAGAGCCATACCTATGCGGGAGTACAACAGATGAAGAGTCGGTACCTTCTCCATCAATCTTTAGGAAGTTCCTCACAAGTGGCATGAAGGATACTGGCGGCTGGGTACTATGCATCTTTTGGTTCTGGTAAGGCTGTGATGTAGAATTGTAGGAACTTGAATGACCTGCATAAAGTGGTTGGGAGGATTGTCTTATTGATAGAGGCACATTAGATGTGCTAGCACCAGGTAAGGCATCACCAACCCTACCGCTCTCCCTTTCAACATTAAGACTGAGTAATTCATCCAAATCATTTCCTGAAGTGCTTGCTAAATTAATTGAATTCTTCCTAGAGCCCAAATCCATACTGTTCACAGCAACTACATACTGAAACTCAGAATCACCATCTTTGTTCTCTGAGCCAAACTGCAGATCCTCTAAATCATTAATTGAGAAGACGAACATCCTAGGCTTCTGTGATCCTCCATCTCCCATTATTGTGCATTCATCCATCATGTTCTGCAGATCCTCATCACTAGAAACAGAAACCAATGCATCAACATCTTCACCAGGGAGTTGGTATTTTATAGCATGCACTTGATCATATATTGCTGATATCTTCTGCCTAAGCTCCTGCCAAGAAATATTCTTGCTTAACCTGATAATCCGAGTCTCACCACCAACATATCTTACCTTTCCATCACTCGGACGGGGAAGAATTGTACCACCAAAGCTGCAAAGGAACTTCAAATTTATTGAGCTATCAGAAACTCCTGAAGAGGGAAACTTGTGAATTCCTCGACAGCTGTCATTTCTTGATGATGATGTCCGAGGGACAGATTGCAGGGATTTGTAATAATTTTGAGCTTCATTAACAATAAGGCCCTTTCTTTCAAATTCTTCATTATGTCCTCGGTCTATGGCCCCAAGCATAGAGATCTTAGAACCACTTTCTGAAACTGTAAGAGGCACTCCTAACATACCCTTCAGATCCACATAGCCAGGTGCACTATTAGGATCAGTATAAGAATTTGGGAATAAGTGTTGCCTTGTATTTACCCTATCACGCATAAATTCAAGTGCAAATTCTTCACCAGTCTGAATTGAGTAATTAAGAAGAGGTCTAGCTCCACTGAACATGTTATAATCAGGAGGCCGTATATTACCATTTGCATTAGTTGATGGATCATGAATTAATCTTTGGTCTGTCAAACCTAGTCCATCACTTCTACTTACCACATTTTTGTATCGAACTTGTTCAAGGGTCTTTTCTTGATCCATCATACCTTTTTCCAACTTTCATCTCCATAAAGTTCAACTACAACACCAAGGTAAGATGCCATGAATGCCATATCATCTGAGCAACATGACAATTTCAGAGCGCAAACTTAGCCTGCTAGATATCATCCTTCTAGGGTAGAACTTGTTGATCCCTGAAATAGCAACAAAACTATCACTATAAGAATCATGGAGGCTGATTATAAACAGGCGCTCTTCATGGATTAAGTAATATCTAGGAAAATTAAAAACAGTGTATTCCAACAGAAAATATCAAGCACAAGATTCAATTTCCACAAGTTCATCAGGGTTTGCAGCATAAATTGAAAATGAGCTTAACTAATTACAAATAACAAAGAAAGCACCTTCCATCATAGATTACCTTGTTGATTGCCCTTCAAATATGGATATAAGTTTCTTATAAAGAAGAGGGTTAACCACAATTATTGACACAGTAAAAAGTTAGAAAACTTACGAAATTTCTTAAAGCAAAGAGTTGACTAGAAATAGAAAGAATGTAATATATCTCCCCCTCCAAAAAGATGTGCCAGAAAAATAAGAACAAAAGAAACCATCAACTTCACAAGCATTAAACGGAGATCTTATCATGCTCTACCAAAAGAATGGCAGATTATATCGGCAACAAAATCAGATGAGCACAAAATTCAGAACACCCAAGTCAATAACAAACTGATCAGACGCCCAAGACTTACTTTTTCTTAAATTTGGTGCTCCACAGAACTAACGAAAAATCATAAAAGCGCACCTCAAACGCCAACGAGAACAAAGCAGCATATTTTACAACTGAAAGCAACCTCAATCATCTGACCTCAAGAAAGCCTGATCCGATACCCGAAAAAGCAAAAGAATCATCACCTAGAATCCCGAGAACCACGCTTATGACAGCTAAACTGATCAGAGCAGCATCCCTAATGACCACCCACCAATCTCGATCATCACTCAACTAATAACTAACTAGCAACAAAAAGAAAGATCCAAACCCGAAAACACGAAACAAAAGACTCGGACCGAAATTAAGAAACGCACCTGGAAATCAGCAAGCAAAAAGCTCACTCGGCTTTAGCTGTCTGTGACTTTAATACTCCAGTCGTTATGCTGCAGAAAATTCTCGGCCTAGCTTTTACCAATACGCCTACCAGGTGAGAGACACGCGCCAATCTGTGAATTCGAAAGTGGAGAGCAGTAGGTCCCAACTTTGCACAGCACGTTAGATAATTGGGCGCGTCAAACACGGAATTACATTAGTGGGCCAACTATGAATACTTGGTCTACCAGCGCCGGCTGGATGCCATTGCTAAACCCGTTCTCTGTATTTCGTATTTTCGGCATCATATCTTCTGTGTCACTAACCTGGCCTTATTTTGTCCCGCAATAAAATGTCGACCTTTTCGTTTCATTTAAATCTTCCTTTGATTTTGCTTTCTGTCTTAATTCTTTTCTTTTCCTTAATCACATTCATTTCTTTCACTCTGTTGCACACCTACCTCTCAAAAGCTTGGGTTAATTCATGAAATATGTACTGAATGGTTGAAGTATCCTCTTTGCCATCCACTCGCTCTCCCTCATGGCATCGGCACTCATAGTAAAGACCATAAGTGCTAGGATTCAACTAGTTTTCGGGTTTCGCAAATGATCTTCAGCTCGATTCTTAGTTCTCGTTCTTAGGGATTTTCAGGCATTCATTTTTGTCTTTAGCTATTAGGTAATTTTGTTTACTCTTTTTCTTTTTCCGTTTCTCTTTCTTTGATTTAGTTTTTTTTTTCATTTTAAATTTGTATTCTCATCTATTTGGTAGTGTTGGAACTTTTCTCTTCACCATTATGTCGCACACTTGCCTTCCAAAAGCTTGGGTTAATTCATAGAATGTGTACTGAACGCTTGAGATATGCTCTTTGCCATCCACTCACTCTCCCTCATGGCATCAACAGTCATAGTAAAGACCATAAGTGCTAGGATTCAACTAGTTTTCGGGTTTCGCAAATAATGTTCAGCTCGATTCTTGTTCTCGTTCTCAGCGATTTCTAGGCATTCATTTTCGTCTTTAGCTGTTAGGTAATTTTGTTTACTCCTTTTCTTTTTCCTTTTCTCTTTTTTTTTTATTTAGGTTTTGTTTTCATTTTTAGTTTGTATTCTCATCTATTTGGTGGTGCTGGAACTTTCCTCTTCAGGACAATGT
This sequence comes from Erythroxylum savannarum, assembly GCA_025629945.1. Lineage (NCBI taxonomy): Eukaryota > Viridiplantae > Streptophyta > Magnoliopsida > Malpighiales > Erythroxylaceae > Erythroxylum > Erythroxylum savannarum. The sequence continues at coordinate 17,199,531 of JAOTAW010000203.1, forward strand.
TTTTATCATATCAAACCCAAAGTCAAAATATCCTATTCTACAACTCGATTTGGGGTGACTTTTCTTCTTTTTGCATTAGGCCTGGAGTTTTCGACAACAAAGGTTTGCTTGT
>JAOTAW010000203.1:17333628-17348961 GCA_025629945.1 Erythroxylum savannarum
ATGACTATTATTCATATGCGTATATAATTAAAAGATTACATGTATATAATAGTTCATAAAAAAATTACATTCACTATTATCTATATTTATATATATACACTGAAATTTTATGGAATATATATATAATAATTTATAAATTATATATTTTAAATAAATTATTTTAAAAATAACGAACTCAAAATTAAGTCATAAGATGTGGCACTGTATGAACCAACTTATCTCAACCAAGGTGTAGGTGAGTTGATAAAGGATTCTTCTAGCTCAAGTGAGGTTATGGGTTCAAACTCACCCTCATGTATGCAGCTGTTTAAAACTTGATATTAGAATTTTGCCTCTCGCAATGGACCTATCTGACTCGAAGATTAGTCTGAGTGTGGATGACTTAAAGGTACCTTCCTATTATTAGACCCTTTCAGGAAAAACTTAGTTCTATTAGATGTGTAATTGAATTACACTTAAATTACTTAAACTTTTAGGTTAATTTCATTCTTTCTATAAAAGGAGACTTCAACATTCTAAAGTTCAATTTAGAACGAATCTCTTTACTTGTATGACTTAGATGTCTCATATTTCTCGAAAAAACGATTCGATTGATGAGATTTGGTATGATACTTATGAGATCGATGAGATTGATATTCAACAATTTCTTCTTAAAACGTATTAATCGAGTCAGATCTGGTGTATCATAAGGGATTTGCCTGGAAGGTTTCATTGGCATGCATCCAGTAGGAATTGAACCTACGAATTCGCCAATTATGAGTTGGGCGCTTCAATGAATTAGATTTACAAGAACCGCTCATTCCTAGCTTTTCAGTACAAAGTGAAGTATTTGGGCCTCTGATTTTTTTATCCCAAACTTGGATAGAATAGCAGAGCAAGTACAAGTATTAGTAGCATAGCAAAAATGTGTTCTTCGTTATTAATATGTTTGTTCGCGGTAATTGTGGCCTCTTGTCCTTCTCGGTCCTCTCGTACTAAAGAAAGGTCCTCTCAATGCTCTAACGCCCACATCAAATATGGACCGAACTGTCTTACGACGTTCTGAATCCAACTCACGTCTCGCTTTAACGGGCGAACAGCGGAAAAATTATATTAAAAAAAAACCTCTAAACCAACGATACAAAATTGATAGAAAGATGAGACACCATTTCTCATATATGTACACACAAACTTCTCGTGACAGAAGTCCAAAGGCGCTTCATTTTCTTTTTTGATGGAAAACGCTTTGGAGTTTATCACAATCACGTATCCCGAAGCAACTTGCATGTAACTCATGTAAGCAATTGTCAGAAACCAAAACTCATTTATTGGGCGACATTTTTAAGGGGGAAGGTCTTTCTTTCGGAACAGATGATGTTAGCTGATTTTTAATTTATTTTATTTATATATTTATGTAGAGTTTATATTTACGTATGTGATTAAAGTTGATTGAAATAACGAAGAAACGTCATTTTTGTCACAGAAGATGTGATGCCTTTTCATTTGCTTAGCTGAATATTCTAGAGTCGGAACACCCTATTTATAATCTGTTCCCAATATTCTGCTGCTACTTTTTCTGTTCTTATTATTTTTGACATGTGCAAAGGGCCATTCGTTTCTCTTCTTTTTGGTCTCTTTTCCTTCGAATTTGTCTTTTACCACATTATTATTGCAAACCCCAATAGGAGATGCGTGAATGGATGTCTTTTGGTGATCTAGCCGAATAATAATGAAGCCCTATAATGTGAGAGACATACATATATGGCAGGATATAGGCTGTCCTCCTCTTATGAGTGACGTTATAGTCTTTACATTCCCGCATGTGCCATAATATTTCTCACCCACTAACTAATTTGGGTAACCCAAGTCAGCAAATAGGCAAGCACTTGGTTGCCAGGTCCTGGACTTTCCTTATGGGAAACTAACTAATATCTTCAGATAGAGCAACTACTACAAATTTATGTTGCTCGGCATCTATCCTGTCTTTACAGGTGGAGTGCAATTGAAGTTGTCAACACTGAATAAGACAACATCATGTTTTTCTGAGGAGGTTTGCGTGAAGGGAATGGGAGAGGGAACGGAACCCTATGTCTTTTGTTGAATTCGACGTAGTATAATACAAAATAATGAAGGTTAATAAGATACTCAACCCGATTCATTTTGAAAACTGTGACGTCCTGCCTTTGGTTAAATCTTGAGTGATGTACCTGTAACCTAGGCAATTTCACAATAAAATCGCAATGAAAGTGAATAAGCAGCGTAAGTTATCCAGAGGCAACAATGAATGATGGGTTGCACAGACACAAGGATTTGAGTCTCTCCGAACCACATCAAGAGGCTGGTCGTGCAAACCCGGAATAGAGACCAGAAACCAACTAGAATTCACAATTGCTTTGCTGCTCAACGTGGATTCTGTTTCATAATTGCTCTATGGACTGTAAAATCTTGTCCTCTTGACTGGGCTACTTTAGACGTCACCTATCAGATTAAGAAGAAAAATGGGTTAAGCAATCAAGTCAAAACAACACTTATTCCTTCAACGGCAAGAATTGCAGATGAAATAGCGTCAGATTTCTGCACACCCAATTGCTTCCTTGAATATCTTTTACTTGAAGACCATTGATTGAATTCTTGGAGCAATGCATTTATTCTTCCGAACCAGCATAATTGTTTTGGGAAGAAGAAAAATTATGAAATAGCACGAGAAAACAGCCAACAGGAACTATCAACAAACCTTAAAGAGACGCCAATCAAGGATCACAAGTGTAAATAGGGTATTCCATTCCTTTTTCTTTTCTATATTATTTGTCAAATCATTTGTTTATTGGTCTTGAGAATTTATTTTAATTCTCTTTCCTCAGTGCCTGCTTTCCGGGATGTTATTGATGTGCCATTAGTGGTGAGAAGGCTGCATAAAGGCCGCAAGGAGGTTAGAAATCTGAAACACTATTAAGTGCTTTGTAGATCATGTTGATCTTGATTAAGTTGTTTTGAAATGTCTCATTGAAGGTAAGGAAAGAACTGGGCATCAGTGAAGATGTGAAGCTAGTTATCCTTAACTTTGGTGGGCAGGTGGGGATGCTAAATCTCATACTGGATCTAATCCGTTGGTACAAATTACATTGATTTTGCTTCTCTTAAACAGTGAAGTCTAGTAAAGTATATGATTTTTATACTCCAGTATGCTTTAGAATACGTTCCATACTGGTTAGGTGTACCCTACTCACCTTTATTTTCTTGTGTTGTAATTTTGAGCTTCTTTGTATGTCATGCAGCCATCAGGCTGGAAGTTGAGAGAAGAGTACTTGCCCCCTGGTTGGCTTTGCTTGGTAACCTTCATAAATAGTCCGACATCTTGTTCCATTTGAATGTCCTTTGCTAGTCAAAACTCAATAATCTTTTGCTTCACTTTCCAGGTTTGTGGCGCTTCCAACACAGTGGAACTTCCCCCAAATTTCATCAAACTTCCAAAGGATGCTTATACACCTGATGTTATGGCAGCATCTGATTGTATGCTTGGTCTGTACTTAGATAATGTATCTGCACAAAGTTTATTGTTGTGATCTATAATGGTTAACGGCTTGTATGGATCCAGGAAAAATTGGATATGGCACTGTCAGTGAAGCACTGGCATTCAAGCTGCCATTTGTCTTTGTGAGAAGAGATTATTTCAATGAAGAACCCTTTCTGAGGAACATGCTTGAGGTATGATTAGTTATTCTTTAATTACCACAACCATCATTATATTCTTCCTTTTTTCTATGCTTCTTACTTCATAGTCCTTTCCACTTCCTTTATCTTCTGCCAAAAAGTTGGCTTGTAATTGTTCTAATATAGTGCACTAAGCTTTGAAGCAGTTCTATCAATGTGGTGTTGAGATGATTAGGCGAGATTTACTGACTGGTCATTGGAAACCTTACCTGGAGCGTGCAATTAGCTTGAAACCGTGCTATGAGGGAGGAATAAATGGTGGAGAGGTATTGTCCTCCTTCATACATAAAAGATGTTAAAATTTGTTTGGTTCTTAAACTTAAGATAGGTATTGTCCTCCTTATATAAAAGATGTTAAAATTTGTTGGCTTCTTAAACTTAAAGATAAGTGTTTATCCTAGGCATTTCTTAGGCATGAAACTGTTTAATAACCGCTATTATGTTGTTAAAGAATGTGCTTTCTCCATCTGAAATAAAATGTTTTAATCAAATTCCTGATGGCTGTTATTTGCAGAATCTTCTTTAAAGACATTTTGTTTCTGTATATCATGCAGTCTCCCATTATTAGTTATGTCAAGTTCCTACCACTTCTACTGTTGACATAGATACAATGCTGGAATTATAGGTGGCAGCTCACATCTTGCAGGAGACAGCAATGGGAAAGAACTATGCTTCAGATAAGGTAAATAATGAAATCAACAGTTCATGCACTATTAAGCTTAGGCTTTGAGTGCTGTTGAGGTCAAAGATCAGCTTAATGTTTTTGGAATCTATTAATTAAAAGAAAGGGAATACATTATAAAAAGACTAGGTAAAACTTAATGATAATTATCTAGGAAAGAATAATGCTTAAACAAAATTTTGTAAATAGAGTTAATATTTTGTTCTCCTATTTTGATGCCTTGTTCTCTAATAAAACTCTGCTGGGTTGGGGGAATTTGTCATTCTCTTTCACAGTTATGTTTAAACAAGACCCGCCCCTTTGTTACTTGATGTTTTGTTTCCACTTTCATATCTCCTTTTGAGTTCCACATTCAGTTTTCACCTTTCTGTCCTAGGTGCTGAGATTCATGGAATTTTTAATCATGGTCAAGATTTTTATACCATATGGTCCTTAAGTTCTTAAGTTGGATATGTTGATATTCTTGTGTGCAGCCAATCTTTATAAAAACAAGTACCAAAGACTACTTTTAAGGACTATTGGGAAATATGAATAAGTAGTTAAAGAATGACTTGTTTCCTGTCCAGCTTGTAGATGTTTGCTCCAGCTTATTTTGAAATTTTAATTGTATTTTGCATAATCACTAATGTAGTTTAGTGGAGCAAGAAGATTAAGAGATGCTATAATTCTTGGGTATCAAATGCAAAGGGTACCTGGGCGAGATATCAGCATTCCTGAATGGTATGCAAATGCTGAAAATGAGCTTAGCAAATCCACAGGGTCACCTTCTTTCCATAGAAGTGAGAATGTATCTGTTCTTAGCTCGTAAGTTTCATCCTTCTTTGTAACCCATAAGGAGCTCTTGATTTTCATGTATACTGAAAAACTCTTGCAAATTTTTCCTTAGATGGACTGAAGATTTTGAGATTGTTCATGGAGATTTTCAAGGTCTTTCAGATACAATGAGTTTCTTAAAGAGCCTCGCAGATCTTGATACCATTTATGATTCTGAGAAGAGCACTGAGAAGCGCCAGATGCGGGAGCGCAAAGCAGCTGCAGCACTCTTCAATTGGGAGGTTATTTCACTATAAATGTATTTCATCAGATCCATGATGTGATATGATTCTGGGAAGGTTACAATTTTGAGGATGCTGTATTGTAGTGGTGGCTTGTTGGGAACCGAGAGTCTTTACTGTATCCAAATACTTCCCAATAAAAGTGGAATTGATCTATGGTTGAGTTTGTAACAAATAAATAGGAATTTCTAGTTATATTGGAGATAGTCGCATATAATGACAAATCACGGCCAAGTTTTTATTTGTTATTTGGGTTTCTAACTCAAATGGAAAGACACTAAGATGAAATAGGCCTGCTAATTTGCCCAATGTTCCTCTTTCTGATTTGGTAGATCTTTTCTTGTCCACTTCAAAATGTTATGTTTCTTATCAGTAGATACTATTCTTTATAAGATGCTCTAAGATAGTTGAGATCGGTTCAACCTAGTAGTATTTGCTAAATATCGACCTCTTGGCTGTCACATTTTATTCAATTGGTATCTTTGTTTGGTAGGTTTCTGTGCTTTCAACTTATGGAACAGTCTCATATGTGCTAGATCATTTTCACAGGAAGATGTCTTTGTGACAAGAGCTCCTGGAAGGCTGGATGTGATGGGAGGGATTGCCGATTATTCTGGGAGTCTCGTCCTGCAGGTTAGGTTTTTACTGATAATAGTTTTGTCATGGCTGAAATTTCTGTGATTTTTTTAATCTATTTGCTGTTAGTTTTTCTTATTAATGCATGCCATTGTAACTGTATATCCTTGCTCGAACTTGCGCGTGAGCAAGTAATGTGTCAACATTCAAGAACTCTGCTGGTCTCTACCATGGACTGCTTATTTGTCTTCTGCTCCTGCATGTGTGTTGATGTGTTTGCCATGGGTGGCAGTGCGTTAGAGATTTAAGATGTAATCTCAAATAGTTGATTTTCCACGATTTCCAAAATCTTGGCTGCTGATGGTTCTTATGTTATGTTGATATTTGCTGGTCCATTCAATTTGTTGATTTTGCCATGATTTAGAACTCTTCTTATTGATCAAATTTTTCTTGCCATTGTACTGGTTAACGAGGTTTTTCCTTTTTTTCTTTTTCCTTCAAAGATGCCCATAAGAGAAGCTTGCCATGTTGCTGTGCAAAGGAATCATCCAAGCAAGCACAGACTTTGGAAGCATGCCCAGGCCCGTCAAAATGCAAAAGGTCAAGGCCCTACTCCGGTTCTGCAAATTGTAAGTATATTTCACTATACCATTTACTGATGCAGATCCTGTTTACAGATTAGTGTGGATGTACTTTGATTATTAGACATCAGTTCACCATGTTGGGTTAAATGAATCATAGCAGTTCAATATTCAGCTTTTTCTTGGTGCTTATCTCGAATATAAGGTTGGGGAGTGGTTCTTGTTCATTTTGTTCTAATCTTATCTAGTGCTGGCACTTCCAAATGTATTTATTGATCCTGATTTCACCAGGTATCATATGGCTCAGAACTTAGCAACCGGGGGCCAACCTTTGACATGGATTTGTCTGATTTTATGGATGGGGATCAACCTATGTCATATGACAAGGCCAGGAAATATTTTTCTCAAGATCCATCACAGAAGTACGTAACTTTCTTCTTTCTGGCTATCACTGTAAAGATTTATCTTTGTAGTAATATGATACCTTTCCAGGTGGGCAGCTTATGTTGCAGGAACAATTCTTGTTTTGATGAGAGAACTAGGTGTCCGCTTTGAGGATAGTATCAGCATGCTGGTATAATTCACGGCGCCTCAACTCCAAAATATTTTGGGGATGCCACTGTATTTACTTATTTGACTGATGACTATTGCTTTGCAATGCTGATCTGACCTTTCTTTATTCCTTGCTATTGGCTTAATTTGCATAATAAATGATAATAATTGCAATTGAACAAGATTTGTGGAAAATATGTACAATTGTTTTGCAATTGAAGAAGATGAAAACAATCTTTACATTGATTTCTGTATTCTAATGGCACTTGTTGAGGCTATTGCTAACATCCAGACATAACAACTTCAATTCAAAATTTGTAGGTTTCTTCTGCAGTTCCTGAAGGCAAAGGTGTATCATCTTCTGCCTCCGTGGAGGTTGCTAGCATGTCTGCAATAGCTGCTGCCCATGGTAATTGTTAGTTCGGTTTGTAGCTTAACAAAATTGTACATCAATTTCATTTCCTGTGTGTGCAGCTTATATGTCTCCCATGTTTTACTATCCAGAAGGGCATGGTGTGTTGTTACATTTTGTTTGGAGATAGAATGGGTTACTACGGGTAATTTATGAGGAATGTTGCATAGAAAATCAACCATCCAGAGTGCTACATAGAGTAAAGTGATCATCCTTCTGGATGGTTGATTTTCTTTGATTGTACTAGTAGATATATCTCCTGATGATCTTGGTTCTCTTTGTCTAGTTAAGCAAGTTGGACATATGAACAATTATAACTTTAACATTCAGTCTCCACTCATAATTTGCAGGATTTAGCATCAGTCCAAAAGATATTGCCTTGCTCTCCCAAAAGGTTTTATTGTGACTCAGCCCCTGCTTGTTTGTTTTTCTTTGTTATTACTGCTAGTGATATATATGTTGTGCAAAGTGAATACATTGCTTATTAAAATGCTTCTTAGGTGGAGAATCATGTTGTTGGAGCCCCATGTGGTGTCATGGATCAGATGACATCAGCTTGTGGTGAGGCCAACAAACTTCTTGCAATGGTGTGCCAGGTATGTTTAGCTAGTTATATAACAAAATCTTTGCGTACGTTGTTGTGGAGATGAAGGATTAATGCTGCTAGCCTGATTGTTCACCATGTAGCCTGCTGAGGTTATTGGACTTGTTGAAATTCCTACCCACATTCGATTTTGGGGAATTGATTCTGGAATACGTCACAGGTGCTTTTCAACTGCCTTGCTCTCATGTTCCTTTGACTGTTTATAGCATTTGAATCTGAAATCTACTATGATGAGGTCCGTGGTTGTTCTTTCTCTGCCTGTTTCTCCTCAGCTCTTTTAATGGAAACCAAAATCAAGTTGTCTAAGTTTGACTTCATTATTCATTCCCTTACTTTTTAACTGAAAACATGTAATGTCAACCAATTCTTTGTTGACCATTCACCCTGATGAGATGTGTAGAATATGGAAGAGAACAGAATGGCCTTTACAGTTACTAGGTTTCTGGCAGTATAATCTATTATTAATATTCCAACTAGGGGACGTACTATTTCAATGTAAGGATGCCTAAGTAGCAATTCTGTATAGGGTACAAAACTTAATACTAATTTCCAACAATATATATAGAAATCCTTTTCATCCGAATTTTGGATGGTTGGATTCTCTTTGAAATTAATTCTTCTTGTTGCTTGTGGCTTTGCTCATTAACTTTATCATCTAATGCTTGAATTATGTACACATTCATTTTTTATGCCTGTTTTAAATTCTAAGGTCTTAGTCTTTTGGGGCTTTGGTTGGATTGTTATAATAGGCAACAAACTGCCTTTATGAAGATTTCACGTTTTCCAGGCAACTAATTAGTTGACATTTTGGTTTGGAAGTGTTGGTGGTGCAGACTATGGATCTGTCAGAATAGGTGCCTTCATGGGCCGAGAGATAATAAAATCCATAGCATCCACTACATCGCATAGTTTGGTCACCACTGCTAATGGATCAGTGCCGGATGACTTAGATGATGATGGTGTTGAACTAGTCAAGGCTGAAGCTTCATTAGATTACTTATGCAACTTGTCACCACACAGGTAATGTACCTGTATAGTTTCACTTGTATTTGCATTCTTCATTCATTTCTCTACTGATGAGATTATCTAGATTTTCAAGTTGTTACTCCAATTTTTAAGTTATGTGGAATGTTAACATTTGTGTTTATTATTTACAGATTTGAAGCACATTATGCTAATATTCTTCCTGATTCCATTATTGGTGAGACGTTTATCAACAAGTATGCTGGTCATAATGATCCTGTCACGGTGATTGATCAGAATCGCACATATGGGGTGAAAGCAGCTGCCAAACACCCTATATATGAAAATTTTCGGGTCAAGGTTGGTAAATTTAAGTTACGCAGTCTGTACCATAAAATTCTGAATTTTTTGTTACTTGATTAGAGGAACTGGCTACAGTTATGGTCTTATTTATCATTCATACGTTTAAACAGAAATCACTCATTTCTGGCATTTGATTTTAGGCTTTCAAGGCATTGTTAACATCAACTTCTTCAGATGAGCAGCTTACAGCTCTTGGAGAACTATTGTATCAGGTATATGCTAAGTTTCCTAATTTGTTTAATTATATCCCAACATCACAGATAGCCTTCCATAATTCTGACATAAGTTTTGTGATAAAATCATGTCAAGTTCCTGTTACTATAATTTCTATATTCAGGATAACAGACAATTTTTGTGTTGCATTTTTCTGCATGTTGAATGTTTCAATCATAGATTGGACCAACCTCATTTACACATAATCGGTGATCTTCATCTAATGCTATTACGTTTCTCAATCACTGGAATGATGAGTCGATGTTTAGGTAGAAGTATAGAAAAAGGAGCGTAAAGTGGTCGTTGATGTATGTTCAATCTTTGTCCAGTGTCACTACAGCTATAGTGCTTGTGGACTTGGCTCCGATGGGACAGATAGGCTCGTACGATTGGTACAAGAAATGCAACATGGCAAACTGTCTAAATCTGAGGATGGAACTCTGTATGGAGCAAAAATTACTGGTGGAGGTTCCGGGGGAACAGTTTGTGTGGTTGGTCGGAATTGTTTACGGAGCAGCCAACAAATCCTTGAGGTAATTTCCTATTCTTCCTTCTAATATTTTTTTTCTCCATTTGCACGTCATCTTTTAAAAATAGGTGCATCGCATGATTTGCATTTGAAACTACCACGTTTCGAGTTGTCCATCTTATGCTTTGCTGGGAAAATGGGTTGCACTCCACTTTCCTCTTGCCATTTTAAAGAGATAGTTTGGCCTGATAATTTTTCTATGAATTCAGAGCTTATGCATGCGTTTCACAGGGATACACTTCTTTCTTATATTCTTGACCGACAATCTGTCTATCGAACATGCAGATTCAGCACAGATACAAGAGTGCAACTGGCTATTTGCCATTTATTTTTGAGGGGTCATCCCCTGGGGCAGGGAAGTTTGGTTATTTGAGAATCCGTAGGCGCATATCCCCAAATAAGCTTTAAATTACATTTCGTTCTTTAAATAAGATACAACACAGATATAATCGCCGGACTATATTTATATTGTAGTGGCGGGTTATGACATCACTTTGAATTGAAGACTTGCAATTTATAAACCACGCGATGGTGCCCTATTGTACCAACTCACTAGTTGGTGTGGGTTTATCATACAAAATAAACATATTAGCTTTCAATAGTTTCATTTAGGGGCAAATTATTGGAGACTTCATACCTGCTTGGCCAAACTTCATGAAAATGGCGGGACAAAGACAGCCAACTAGAAGGACCTTGTTCACTTGGCATAAGACTGCTCTGCCTACTGATTTTGAGGTGTGAAGAATTGACTAAAGAAACAGCCAATGACTTCACGGTGAAACGTCGTTCCTTGGGTGGAATCTCCTTATTCCATTGATTGAATAATCTACTTATGGTCTAGGGAGAAATTGCGGAGTATCCCATGTATCAATATAATCTTGTTCCTGAACTTTCCCGTGGATATATTTTCAAAAGTTTAGTTCTAATCCCGTGCAAAGTACGACATTGAAACAGCTTAGATGAACAAATAAATAACATTTAATCTTTATTCATAAATAATAATAATATGTTAATTCATATATATTCACAAATTCTCTTATAAGTTTCAAGATACTATGAGTTGTATAACTACATCATAGATTAATAATTCACAATAAATCGAAATTTGCAAACAAATTATTTTCGTATGCATCGTAAGTATTAGATAGTTAAAAAAAAGTTACATCCTCATACACATTTTATAACAATAATTGTAAACAAATATATATAATATTCGGATCATCATATAAGAACTCCAAATATCTTCTACAAAAGCATAAATATAGTTATTGGTATAAATTTCTAATAACTACTTAAAATTAATAATATTAAAATTAAGTTGTATTAATTTTATGAATAGTATAAATTCTATCAAAAATTATTTAACTAATACTGCTAAAATTATTGTACTAAAAAATGTAGGACAGGATATAATCCATTCTAAAACTCTAATATCTTATCATGTAGTCTACTTTTTATAAACTCACGAGTTAGTAGAAAAATCATAATCTACTTTTAGTTCTCCATGTTCTTATCTTCGAACTAATTTAGCCATACAATGGATATCGTATTTCACATCTTTAATGAATTGATTATAAAATCTAGAAAAAAATATTTAACTAAGACTACTTAAATTAAATTGTACTAAAAATGCAACATTAATAAGATGATCATTAACAATATGTCATATTATATAATCACAAATTAAAACTCATATCTTATCATGTAATCTAAATTTTATAAACTCACGACTCAGTAGAAAAATCATATTATACTTTTAGTTCTCCATGCTCTTATCTTCGAACTAATTTAGCCATACAATGAATTTCATATTTAACATCTTTAAAGAATTGATTCTGTTTATAATAAAAATAAAGGCAATTACGATTAATATATCAAAATTAATTTCATTAAATGGAGGATAATTCATATAAAATTGTTATGCTAATCAAGCTAGTATAATTAAATCTTCCTTTCAAAACTAAACTAAATTACCATTCTAAACCAATTGCATTCCTAATATATAAATTCAACTTAAATATCAAATGATAAAATGAATTCAATCAACAAAAATGTATTAACTAAAAAAATTGGAATACCAAAATTCACTTTATTGATGAATTATTCACATTGTTCATAGGTATAAATTTGTATAACAAATTGATCCCTTTTATTTTTCAATAAGAACTTTCATTATATTTTGTTTTATAAGTTTATACATACACATACAATTGCTTTTGATCTAATGAACACTGTGAGTTTTAAAAGCAGGCAGACACTTTAGTGACTCTTGGTACAAATATTCGATAATTTATTTAACACCAAATATGATAAATCAATGAATGAAAAGCAGATTTCAACCGCTTGCCATCACCTTTGGAACTAAAATGCATGATAAGGAGAGTAAAAACAGCTTAAATTGGATAGTTTAAGTATTCCCCTTCATAAAGTATTAGAGTACTGGAACTGAAGAATAGATGATATAAAGTTTTAGAGGCCTCTCCACATAATAGACAGTCAAGATTGGGAATAGAGTAGTTAAAGTTATCATTTGTACCAAGTTTTTAGTGAGCTATTAGCCATAATATGAAGGAATGGGAGGAAGTGGTTACTGAATCCCATATTAGTTTATGATACTGCGTCTATGGAGAATTGTCATAGAATAATTTTTTTTCAAGAATTAGTGGTGAAATTGGAGGTCTTATCAAGGGTCCATATCACTTTGTTATGTATAGAGGAATCAGTAATAATGGAGGCCATGGTGTTTATGAAATTAACTTTTCATTTAGAAGAATGAAAGGGTAAGTATGAGGAGTTGTTTTTGATGAATGGTTGGATTTTAGCATTAAGTTGTATTGTAGTTTTTAGAGATTGCAATTTAGTTAAATCAAGGAGGTGTCCTATAGTGTGCCAAGAATCGAACCAGATGAAAGTCCTGCTTCTATGATGAATTTTGTGTTTAATGTAAGGATTAACTAAATCCCTCATTTTTAAACTTTGATTGAAAGTCCACGAAACACCAGGATTCAGATACTTGTCCATTTGAGTAGATACAAATATGACCATTTCACCCATAAATTTTCATCCTCAGAACATAATTTCTAAAGTCTCTTTATAAGCATAACTTTGTTCATAGATCAAATTAAGGTGATTCAAAAGCCATCATACTTCTTTAATGGACAAACAATTCACTTTGAAAATTTTAGTTTTATTTATTGGAGCCACTATAGAGGAAGTCTCTCATTGTTTTATCATTATCCTTTAACGCAGTTTTAGGGAGTGCAAGATATGATATCCAATATATGGAGAAGTTGCTTAAAATAAAGATTATTAACTGAAGTCTCCCATCATAAGATAGGAACCAATTATGCATTCTTTTATTAATTAAGTTCAGGAGAGGACTGCAATCTCTTTTGGTAATTTTTCTTTTAGCTATAGGCACACCAAGGTATTTAAAAGGTGGCAATTGTTGAGTTAAACCTTTGAATTTGAGTAGCGCAACAACAATGGAGTCATAACCAACATAGATTAAAAATGATCTCTTGTTTAGATTGAAAACTAAGCCAAAAATTCCTTGAAATATTTCGTTGAGTGTAAGAGTAATTCAATAGAATTACGATTATCCATACTTAACAAAGAAAAATCATCAACAAAGAAAGCTAGAAAATTCTCAACTTGTCACATTTATAGTGATATTTGCATCAAGATTCCTTACCAATTATGATCTTATTGAGTCTATGGAAGACGTCCATACATATGACAAAGAGATAGGGTGAAAGTGGGTCATCTTGTCTTATACCTCTTGCAACTTTGAAAATATTTGTTGGCTCAACATTTGTTAAAATAGAATAAGACACATAAGTTATATAACTTATGATTTAAGAAATAAATTTGTAGAGAAGACATATAGCCTGAAAGGAAGAGATTATAAGGCTCTAACTTAGTGAATCAAATGCCTTTGTAAAGTCAATCTTTAGTGCACAACTTTTAATAAATGATTTGGAGTTGTAAGACTTAAATAGATCTTAAGATATCAATATTTTATCTCCTATGTTCATACTAAGAATATAGGCACACTAGCATGGTCATGTAGGATAGTCTTCAAAATGTTAGCAAATATTTTTTCAATGATCTTACAGACCACATTGCAACAATCAATAAGTCTATAATCATTCGTAGAGGTGGCTTTAAGAACTTTCGAGCCAGAAACAAGTAAGTATGATTTATCTTAGGTAGCAATCTACCTAAGTTGAAGAACTTCTTTACTACATTTGTCACCATCTCTCTAGTATAATTCCATGTTGAATGAAAATTTTTTACATTATAGCCATCAGGGTTAGGGGAGTTATCAGGAAGGGAGGAGAATATAATGGATTTGATCTCTCATCAGTGACTTCCTTTGAAAGTGCTTTATTATCTTTAGTAGAAAATGGGATCTTAGTACATTCCTATGTTATTTAGGCAATAGGAGAGTTTCTTGATGAGTGGCCATAAGCCTAGAGAAATAACCAAAAGCTAGATTCTTTTTAGATTAATCGAAATAACTTTAGGATTAGTGAGTGTAATAATATTATTATGATTTCTTTTGTTTGAATTTTTTCCTAAAGAAGAACTTGGAATTGTTGTCACCCTTTTCTATGCAGTTGGTTTTTATTTTTTTTCAAAATTGAGAATTTTAAACATCTATTGCCTGAGAGTATTTCCTTAGTTTAGTAAGCTCTTGTTTATTTAGGGAAGAACCCATTGGATTGAAAGCCAACTGCTCCTGACATGAATTAAGATCTTTTAGGGTTTCATTTTTTTCCTAGTACATTGGATTACTAGTCCTTCGTGTAATTTTATCAGCTCCACTTTGATAGCTTTGAGTTTTATAAAACATTTATAAGTAAAAGAACCAATGAAAGCAGTAATTATACCATTACAAAGAGCAATGTTGAAATTTGGGTGCTTTAATAGAGAGTTGTAGAGCATGAAAGGCATTTTCTTTCTCTCTTCAATAGGGATAGAATGTATGCGTACGAGGGAGTGGTTAGAGGTTATCTGTTTCCCAAAATTTGTATGACTGAGAGGGTGTAACATCCCACCCCCTACTGGAAGGGTAAAATAGTAAATTTGTCATAGGATGAGATTGATA
>JAOTAW010000203.1:17394104-17405382 GCA_025629945.1 Erythroxylum savannarum
ACAAATCTGTGTTTAAAATCCCACGATAATCATAACAATAGCAGAAAAAAAAAAAAAACTCTAGAAAGCAGGTTTGCTTTCAGTTAATCAGAGGTCTACTAATATCCAACTCTACATCACCTCTCATATCATCAAATGCCGAGAACTCCTCCGGTAATGGGATGTTCAACTCTGAACAGACAAGCTGCATGATTTTTCTGGTGACTGTTCCAAATGACATTTTGTTCAAGGTCACCGCAATGGCGAACCTGTTTCTGATATCGCAAAAACCAGTGGATCCTCCCATGCCCGAGTGTCCAAAGCCAGTAAATGATCCATCCTTTGATCTATACCTCGTAAACCCTAATCCAAATTTGCCATTAGCCATTACCAAATTCCCGTATTCACCCACACCTAAGAATTCATCATGAATGTTGAGGTTACTGAAGATCCTGTCAGCATTATTACTGCATGAATCATCTCCAGAGCTGTATGGCATACTAGCAGAACTGCTGCCACCACTGCTATCATCGACAAGCCTTGTGTGACTGTCACAGATACGCTTAGGATCATTATCGTCGCCCTTAATCTGCTCATAACCATTTGCTTTCTTCTTGGGAGTAGTCACAATCTCATTATGCCGTCTTCCTTTCCCCTTTTTTATCCTCTCAGCTGAAGGGAATTCTGGGATATGGGGGTGGCTACCAAGAGGTGGCTTGAATGAGGAGGAATGCGGTGGTGGAACAACACCTCCATCAACAAGAGCTGCATAGTACCGAGCAAGAGCACGGGCTGAACAATGTCCATTCGCAGCAGGTATTATGGCACGGCGGATGTTCAGCATGTTAAATAAAACTGGTAGGGCAGTCACCATTTCAGAAATATTCTCCGGCTGGAATGTGGAGGGCAGATCAGGACGTTTGCTTATCTCAGAGAGCTTGCTGAGATCATTTGTATCCAGTGTCAAAGCTGCAAGTCTAGATTCCACACCTGGAAAAAGAGACCATGAAGACAAATTACATTGGCAATGAGGAGATTAAGTGAAAATTATATTATTTCAAATATTGGTCATAATCCAAAACATAAAAGTTGGCAATATGCCCACTGGAAAAGAGGCCAAAACTTGTATTATGTCATTTATAACAGTAATGCAAGAAAATTAACTATTTGATACATACCTGGTGGGATTCCGACATATAGCTCGCCTTCAATCTTGAGAGGGTGAACAATTGCTTCTTCAAGGACCTCCTGAAATTTCTTCCCTGATGCTTTCTGTCTCGTTGAATTTTATTGTGTTAGAACATTATGGGTGTCTAGATAAAACTTATAGCTGAATTATGAAAGAAAATAGTTCGGAATTTTTGTAACCTGGTTGGGTACTACTTGGAGTAATTGAGCTCCATGTGTTAATCTTATTTTTTCAGAGTAATGTTTGTACTAGGTTAGTTAAGACTTTGTATGGTTTAGTGCTTCATCGTATTGCACAAAAAGGATACATATCTCTGTTTTTAGGTACGAATAGCAGAACAACAGAGAAGTATTCTATGCAACTGCCCTTGTCTTTTTTTCTGCACAATTTGGTGCTTTGTGAGCCATACAGGCTTTCTCTTTTAGGTTACCCAAATTTACTTAATAAACAAAGACACAGGAAGAATTGTGAAGATTGTCATCAAGGTAACCCTTCTAACCTTTTAGACAGCTCTCATTCAGAATCAGAACAACAGATTCAAAAGTCAACAATCACTAGGAGAATTAATGAGGGCACTACCAGTTACTTCAAAAATGATTACTATTATGTTTGCTTACTGTCTACTCCATTTCTGTTTCTTTCATTGTTTTCTGGGTTCCCAAAGAACATCTTGATTCTTTAGGTGTTTGATCCAGTGAAAAAGCCTTTAAATTGAAGCACCATTGACATAATATTTGTCTTGATAAGTGACTACGATTAAATTTAACTGATTTCTCTAATTCAAAAACCTGAAGTTTTTGGAGGATGGTCTATTCTACTATCCAACTAAATTTGGAAAGATCCTCAAGAGAAGGCTAGTTTCCTGACAACCAAGCCAAACCCATAAATGATTAATTTGGAGCCCTGAAGTCTTAAGTATTGTAATACAAAAAGGATAGAAGGATACCTCAATTATCCCACCGCAAAGCCACCCAAAAGACAGGTAATGGTACAGCTGCTGCCTTCCAGGTTCATTTTCGGGAATTGACATTGCAATTTGATTTAGACATTCATCCCAATCAGCCAGTAACAAAGGATTTTCTCCTCTTAGGTTGGCCAATGCATTTTGCAAACCAGATGTATGGTTTAGCACATGGTGAACCTACAAAGTGAACAACCAATATGCAAATTATAGATAATTACTTCCAGATCTAATCAGAACTATATGTGTGGTCTTAGGACATTAAATTCCATACCTTAATAGGATGTTTCCCATTCTTTCCGAATTCTGGCCAAATATTAGCAACATTCTCACTCAGCTGGAGTTTGCTGCAAGCAACATGTTGCATAATTATTATCTTGGAACAATAAGACTTAAAAGAGTCAGCCACAGTGAACATCCTAAGTGATTTGCAGACCAAATTATTTATTCAGTAGTCCAACCCAGCTACATTTTGATGCATCCACAGTTTCCCATATTAAGCTTAACAACATATACAATAAATTGATTTCAAGCTTATGATAAGGATTTCAGACATGTTAATCTTCAAGAAGGGTTCTGAAAAGCATTACATCCCAACTCCATTAGCATTTCCTCCAGCATGCACACAAATTATACATTGCCTGGCAAGGTAATGTAGGATGAATAGAGTAAATTCTAAAAAGAAATACATATAATTTACAAAATGGACGGTTGCTGTAAATTTTTAATTATGCTGGAATTTATGATTTTAGGGCTAGTATTTATGAAATAAGGAAATAACAACAGCGGTAGATCTAGGAATCACTCCTAAAGATTGTATCAAGAACTACGAAGCACACCTATTGGAATCACACCAATAGATTTTCAAAAGTCACTCCCAAGTATCTAAGAATCAATTTAAGAGAGAAGTTTCACATTTAAAATTTGGTCTATTCTTCCTATTCCTTGAACTTTGAAAACATCAGAAGGTATTCCTTAATAGACTTAAACCCTAAACTAATAAGAACAAAATGAAAGAGAAATACTTTCCTTTTCTACAAGGAAATTACACCTTTTCTTTTTAGTTCTGCAACAAAGAGGC
The DNA here is from genome assembly GCA_025629945.1 of Erythroxylum savannarum. Taxonomy (NCBI): domain Eukaryota; kingdom Viridiplantae; phylum Streptophyta; class Magnoliopsida; order Malpighiales; family Erythroxylaceae; genus Erythroxylum; species Erythroxylum savannarum. Next base: position 17,397,315 of record JAOTAW010000203.1, read on the forward strand.
TCAAAAGACATCAATCATAAAGAAGAGTTTGTTCAGTGTCTGCGTGATGGAGGGAGAGGAGTTAGGGCAGCCAGTTTTCAACATATTAGGGCTAGAAAGTGATAGATCAGGCTGGAAAAATTCAAGTTTATATCAAGAACCTTCTTTAATAAAAATTTGGTTCAAAAGATGCTGTATTTTCCTGGCAAAACCCCTATTTGTACTATTCTTTTGAGAAATCCAATCCATAATAGAAAAAAAAAAGTCCTAGAAAATTCCTATTGATAATAGGAAAATAAGTATATCTTATTGAGAAGGAAATCTAACCAAAATAGGAGAACCTTATGAAGAATAGTTATATCATAAAGCATAAATCAATAAATTGGAATATGCTCCTGCATTAGTACAGAAAATAGTGTCTCCACGGTAACCAAATTCTATTCTTAAGAACTCATTTCCCAAATGTTTAAAAGTGAAAGCTTTCTGATTTGGAAATCAAGGATGCATACCCCCTATCAACAAGCCAATGCATCATTCCTGCTGCTATGCCTTTTGTCACAGAGAACACAGGAAAAAGGCTATCTGGCTGAACTGGGCGAGGATCATATCTGCCAAGTATTCCAGCACTTGTATCAATTATAACCTCTCCATCTTTGTATGCACATACCTTAAGAGATAAAAGTAGAATATGCATCATTTCAAGACAGATGTAAGCTACTTAATCAAAGGGTCAATTCAAACATAAATTTATTACCTTAAAAGTATTATACTTAACAATTTCCAGTTTCTTCTACGAGTTTCAAATAACAATTTCCCAAGTGTGTCAATTCTGATAGTTAGTTCTGATCATTAGAAAAATAACAAATTTCCATCTTCTTGTTAAGAGTTTCAAGAAGGGCGTCAACCTACATAAGTATTTAACCATACCATATGACACAACAATAGTACTTCATTCACTTGTCAGACCCTGTCTACATCAAGAAATGTTAGCATTACTATTTTTCATATAATAAGCATTTAAGAATGTTTCACAACTCATAAAACATTCCTAGTACCCATTCAGTTGGTAATAACCTCATTAGCTGAACTCTGTCAATGAATTATTCAACCCAAAAACACTTTTAATACTCTTTTACAATCAATCCTCAGAAAAAAACCTAAATCTTAAAATCTCGAAAATCAATTCCACCCAAGTCATTCCTTGAAGATCATCCATCAAGAAGCTAAAGACATGGGAAGGTTTGAAAAATCCTTCAAGGAGACTACATCTCATATTAGTAATAGATCAGTGATTGTCATTTTTTCACTTTTATTCCTTCTTTGACAGGAAGCCTCATAACAACCAAAGAATTGACAGTATTCTTTGGGTATTTTTAGTTGAAAAATTTTCTTTTCAATTTAATACAGAAAAAGAGACATTTGCACTAATCATATCATACATCTATTTTCACAAATACATGATGATACAACATATGCGTGAGTATATGTTCATTCATGTTTATTTCCTGTCAAAACTATTAACGAAAACTTGTTTTCACCCACCCCAAAAAGAAATCCTTTAACTCACTAAAGTCAAATCATGGCATCAACCTGAATTCCAAGTATTCTATCATCATTCCCCAGCTCAACTAAAAGCTGCCTGAGCTTCGCTTCCAAATCACAATGAACTGGTGTGTCGTATATCCATTGTGCATTTACTGAAGGTTCCTTGTAGATATTTCTGATATGAAGATGACAGTTTAGACAGAGATAAACAAGAACCGAGCCACAATTAGGTTATGTTTGTTTTACCCTTGTAGAGCAAATTCAGCAAATGGTCTCATGATCTCTTGATACACAATCCGAACATTCATAGTAGAAGATAGACCTATATCAAATCAGATATCCATTAAATAGAGGCATGAACCCTTGCATAAGAAGTTAAATAATGGAAAATTTTTCTATTGCAAACCTCGTAGAAGATTGAGGACCCTTGAAAATATTACAATATCACCAGGAAATGCATCCACCTTAAAGGATTGTGAACAAATTTAGAAAAAGAGAAAAAGAAAGGCAAAGTGGACTCTCACACATAAAAAAAGTATCTTCCAGTAGAAAGAGTTGACAAAAGAGCTTACTGGATTGAAACGTTTAACTTCTTTTTGGTTAAGTCTCATCTTCTCTTGTATCAACTTCATGTTTTTTGTTCTTTGCTCGGACAAGGTTTTCACATTTTCCTTCGCAAGCAATGTTTTATAGTATTACTTTAATGTTTGAAATGATATTTCGAGACATAGGTGCATGATACTTACAAGAGCTTCACTGGCTGGCGATGATGACCGGAAGAAAATACTTGTAACCTCCATAGCCTGCTCTGGAATGTCTAGCCGCAGCTTAAGTCCCATTTCAGCAAAGGCAGACAGAAGAGCCACATGATCTCCCTGCAACATAGTACATAGCTTCATATATCAAACTTAGGAAAGTTTTGACTGATGAACACAGTTATCAAAGCTGAAACTGTGTATGTTGGACATTATTATCAAGGAAAATAGGAAATTGAAAAATCCCAACTATACTTGACCAATTCTTTTGGGAAAATCACCAAATTGCTAGTTTCAAGACATATGATGACAAACATGGGGCATCATTAGCAAACCAACAAAATTGAGCGCCAAAAGAAGAAGAGAAAGTGGATAGAATGAATAACAAAAAGAAGGAAAGAGGGAAGAGGGGAAGGGATGAAGCCAAGGAAGGTACTCATTTATAGCTCACATCGAATACCTTATCATACCATAGTAATGACCTATTTGACACATGTAAATTTGTGCTTTCTTACACCATAGCTCTAACTTCATCATAAACAGGTTGAATAGGTTTACACAAACCTCAACAGATGCAAGAAACATTTTCGCCAATGCTTGTTTCATCGAGATTGAAAGTTTCTTTGTGAGCCCAAAGTCGAGTAGAACCGGAAAATGTGGAGGTTGTTTGCTCACTAGGAAATTTCCTGTGATAAATGAAAGGCAATAGATGTTATTAGAAGTGTAATAATTATAGTTCAGCCACATATGTAGCTGTATCTCACCCTTGACATTTATAACAGCCAACAAGTGACAAAGAAATAAGGTTGATGGTGGTGGGTTATAGCCAGAGTAGGGTACCAGGATGAGGGTCACCATTGAAGAACCCATCAACATATATTTGATGGGCATAGGCCCGTGTAATTTCTTCAACAATCTTTTGTTTGTCAACACCACATGCTTCCAAGGACGCAAGGTCATTCAAACGTATTCCATCCATATACTCTAAAACTAGGACCTTTTCAGTTGACTGCCATAGATAGCAATCCAAATTGAGTTAAGACAAGTGTAATAGACAGGAGAAAAGTTACCATGTAGCAAGAACAAAATCAAGCAGGCAGTTAAAAGGCTAACACAGATATCCTTCTCTCTTAAGGATCCTTCATGTCATCTAGCACAATATAGCACCTTCACTCCAATACTATATTTATGTTTAAACTTCCAATAATTTAGAATTATATGCAATCATTTTAAGTCAACTGATATCCAATGTGCTTCAACAGGGACAGATAAGAGATCGAGGTCATTCATATTGTTTCACATAGAGTGGGTAGCTCCTGCTTGACTTCTATCACCAAGCTTCTCAAGTAACAACAGGAACAATCCTTTTTAAGACATCTCCACTACAACAGACAAAAGACAGTCAGGGCATCCGAAAATTTTAGAAAGAAAGTACCTGAATAACTTCTGGAATCAAAACATCTACTTTATTAGGATTGTCATTGGTGTCTTTGATTTTGCAGCCAAGATTTCTTGACACAGTTCTTGTATTCTCTACAACCACAAAGAAATGCTTCAGTAAGAATGAGGATGATAAACAACTCTCATAAACAGCACATGGGATGAGATTATTAAAAAAAAAGGGATACTTAGGGTAGGAAGAACTTAGGAAGTAATGCTAAAAGTTCAAACCACATACTTTACATGGAAAATGCAACAAATACTAGGATTGAAGGCCAATTCATGCACTAAGTTTTCAATGAAATGGCCAAGAGAATTGAAGTTTTTATTAATATCACTCTGAAATGTGACAAACCAACCATTTCTAAAACTATTACCATCTCCAAAACCTCCAAGTACGATCAAAGCTCAAAAGAAGTCTCATAGAACAGCCATATTGTTTAAACCACAAAATTGCGATGACCACTTCTTTTGATATACCTTTTCAACTATGTTAGTGTCATTGCAAAACCTTCCTGCCAGCATTGGTTTTCCAGTCAGTTGATTCGCGGGGAAGCTAATAGGCTCATGCATTGTGTAATTCCAAAATCTGATACATTTTTACTAATATCCACTTAATTTTAGAAAACAGATTCCTAATCTAATTTCAAATTACTCATCCAGAAGCCCCATAATATTATATCCTTAACAATCCACTCAAACAGCGTGAACTTAAGAAACCATACCAGCTTCATTATTGAAATCAAGTTCTTTTGGGGCTTCTTTGCACCATTCATCTATCATGGGGTTGAAGTTGTACTGAGGTTCTGCCCACGCTATCCAGTCAACTATTGACTTGGCATTCTTTAGATCCTGGTAAAAAAGAAAATGGTAAATATAACAACCATATAAATTTACAACTACTTGCTTCTCATTCGGTATCTTCAAAACCCAAAGAGTTCAAACCTCAAGTATAATTGTCTTTATGCCATCATGTTGAACTTTAACTACCACTTCCCGCCCATTAGTTAATGTTGCACGATGCACTTGTGCAATCTGCACTTAATTTTAGCTCTGAATCAGTAAAAATTTTCTAGAAAGTACCTATTGTTGCATTTGGAGCCAAACAGGAAAATCGAGTATTTAATCATATGTTTAAAAATTAGCTTCTAACTGTATACATCAATATAGTCTAGGAACCTTACTGACGCTGTTGCCAAAGGAACCTTATCAAACTCCAAGAATAGACCATCCATTGATTTCCCCAGCTCTCTCTCTATTGTATGACAAACCTGGTCCAACATAAACGTCAATTCAGCATCTAGAGATTCTATGGATGCAAGAAGGACTCAAAAGACAGACAAACAACACTCTGCAAGAGATATGTGAAGGGAAAAGATATTTTTCTTTCAGTGTCCTTCTCATAATCCAGTACAGACTGAATTTAATAAATAGAAACTTCTAGTCTGATAGAGACGTGGGACAGAATATAATAACCATGTTCCTTCTTCAAATTCATCTCCATAAACAATCTGATTAACTATTTGAAAGAGCTTGCAGATGTTTCAATTTCCTGTTGTACTTTCTACTTTGATGGCCATTCACTCTAACAATCATTCCTTCATTTCAATATTTTCAGTCATCTCCCATGCTCTCTTTAGCTCAATGAGTTGACTTCATTAAGATATTAATTTTGGCTACACTGATCTTTTGTTCTAGTCTCCTTTCTCTACCTTAGAGAGACTATCTAGTATATCACTAACTGAACTTACATGAAACATGGAGAGGCACAATATTAATAATCTATTTATAGATTCATCTCCATCTAACTGTGCAAGAAGACTAAGGCTTCAGATATTACCCACTTCAATTTTGCTAAATACAAACAATAAACTCATCTCCGATCATTGACCGTGCAAGCCCACGTATTGGTCTCCACCTTGGAAGTCAAAGATTAATCCAGGAAAAAGGGAAATGGATGGGAAGGATTCGATCTTCACAGCTCAGGATCACCAAAATTAAAGAAACAAGTTAACACGCCTCTTTTAACATAAGGTCTTTCTTAGTGTTTCCTCCAGCCATAAATATCATTTCTGTTGTTTCATATGTGCCAGCAAGCTTGCTTTGTGCTCTAGCATTGGCCAAGCCAATGGAACCCAAATAATTTCCAAAAACCTGAAAATTCTTTTATGTATAACTTAACCATCATCAAGCCCAGTACTAACCATCAAGGTCACAGTTACAATCAGTGAAGCCATGAATCCAGTTCCTCTCCTTTTCTTCCTTCTGTAGATGGAAGGTAAAGAAATCTTCCAAATGAAAAGAAAAAGCAAGGGTAGCAGCGGATCATCATAATATATGTTTCTAAACTCAATTCCGGTTCCAGGAGCAACTTGTGGCAATTCCCAACCTAAACACAGAAACTACAGCAGTACAGCTACTAATGTTTTGGTATACTTAGTGATAGCATGATAACATAGAATTAGAATGAATGACATTAAGACAAAGAAAAGATTGTAACCTCTCGCAAAGTACGGGGAGGAAGAGAGTCCTGTAACTGCTTGAGAAGTGTTATGTATGCATTAGGAAGCACATCAGCACGTGTGGATAAGTATTGTCCAAGTTTCACCCACAAACCTTCCAACTCTATCATCGCTTGAAGAACACGCCTTGCATTGCGCTCATGAGCCTTCTGCCATAGAGCATCTCTTTTAGATTTGCTAATCCATTTCTCTCTGTGCTGTAAAGCCTTTGTTACAAGAAGCAAGTGCGACAATCAGTTAGTTCACAAATACTGAGATCACAATAGCCTGAATTAAGGCAACTAGTAATAAAGGAACATACCTTATAATCCAGGTATATCACAATGGCCAGCGTGAATACTCTCACACGCCTTCGGTAAATGGTTCCCCACCCCATCCTAGTCATTATTAAAAAGCAATCTAACAGCAGTCAAATTTACAGAATATTGCTGGAAGCACAACTACAACACTAGGATGACAAACAAAATGAAAGTCGTTGGAAACGTGATCAGTAACTAATACATGGTCGTCATTAATATCTGACCAGTTAAGATCTAGAAGCTAGTGTAAACATGATGGACAAACCATTCCATAAATTTCACGTTGTTTTTTTAATTGGGAAACTCCATTTTCATTGAAGACCTTCTCATATAAAATCACGAAACCATAGTGGCAAACAATACAGTCAAACTCCATGCCGTACCTCCGCTTATTATTTCTCGCCGCAGTTTTTACTTGCAACAATTTTTAGGTTAAACTGGAGGACGCGGAAATGCGATTGGGTGCAAGATTAAAAAAGACTTGGCAAGCAATCAAAATTAGAATCCAGCGAAGAGTGAAAATACGATTGATTGTGAATAGAAACAGGAAATTTTGAAGATACGAATACGATCAAATAGAACAAAGATTGCAAAGAAAAAGATAAATCACATACTCGAAGAGGAATATTACAGATCGTTTTGGGAGAAGCTACGTTGGAAGATGGATGTCTCTGGACGGAGAAAATGATAAAGGAGAGAAGTAAAATACGATGATATTTAGTGTTTACTCGTCGTTTGGTTCGTATCTACAATAAGTATGAATATGGAATGAGGCTCCGTGTTGGTGAGCCGCCCTAAAAGGAAAAATGAAAATCGGGAGTTAAGGAAGGAACAGCCATCCTGAGGCCACGCAACCACCCGTCGCGCCAAAATTACACGTGTCGAAAAGCGATACGAGCACCGACAAGTGACGTTATGGTTTGAAAAGAATTTTATAATCAAATGAAAAGTATTGAAAAGAAATTCAAAGCGGTAGCGTGGAATCATTGCACGGAATGTTTCTTACACGGTACTTGCAAAGTTGCCTTTGATGTCTGTCGAGCTTGGCAATTGGTTTTCAAAACCATAGCAGCGTAGATGTATGTACGTCTGTCTCTTTCTCGTCTCATACTTTTGTCTTCCAATACCATCAACAAAGCATCAGGATTCTCGTCAAGATATAAGTCTATCAAAATATGAACATGAATTAGTTCATAGTATTTTTGGTTAATGCATGGGAATCTTCTTGTTATTTTCATCTTAATAGCTTCAAGCTTAAATTGCCTTGTTATACCTAAAAACTTTTAATTGTTGGTTTTAATCTTTAGGTTTATTAAGATTAAAGGTAAAATAAAAGAAGAGATGATTGCAGAGGACTTACAGGATATGACTACAACTGCATGAATCCAATTTGCATTTATCCTACGGTTGCAACAATATTAGTATGGCCTCGACTTATCCGTTTGTTAAGATACTAGCAGATTATCTCTGCGCAAATGCGCAGTGAAAATGCCCAGTGTATTTAATTAAAATTGAAACCAGCAATAAG
>JAOTAW010000203.1:17502213-17512499 GCA_025629945.1 Erythroxylum savannarum
TAATTTCATGAATCACACACTCAAGTTTGAGAAGCATTCTTCTCAACCTTGTTCACTCCAAGTGAATTTCTCTTTTGGTTGAAATGAATTGACGAAACACATTTTTTCCCCTGTACTCGTAAAGGGTCTGTGAAGTCTGTCAAAACTTTTCCATCAATGATGGAGATTTTCAATTTTTGTAATTCCCAATAAAATAATTCAAAATATTGATCTATATTTGTTGACTCATAATTATGGACAGATCCAAAAATATGCTATCATATCTTACCCTTTTTTTATTTCTATCTTCAATTAATTTTTAGCCGCAGCCCATTGCAATGCCACTCTTTGCCAGTTATTTTCAAGTGTAAATGATTTGTTTATGTGGGCTCAACTAGCGCTGACGTGTAGCCTGTTTTTAATGTACCTCCCCAATCTTAAAAGCCACCCTGGATCATCTCCTTATTATTTAAGTGAATTCAGTAGATTGATAGCAGTTGGTACTTTAGCGATTCCAGTCCACAATAAACACCACAAGTATGCATATTTTTCAGTTTTTAGAATGCGGTTCAACCTAGAAGATTATTCTAGAAACTGTGACCGTGTATTCGTTAGAATAAGTGTATCCTGGTCAAGCTCAAGCCACCTATCCTCTAATTGTTCTACTAATATCAGGAAAATAGACGTTATTAAATTCCATCCTATGCTAATTAATCCCAAACCACCTACCCAACCAATCTCTGCAAAACTGCTGTCTGTCCACCCCACCCCACACCTAGTCCTAGTCCTTGTCCGATTACATTCATCTATTCTGGACACGTGTCTGTATCTGTATCTCCCGATATCAAATCTATATATATGTATTGAAAAAAACGAATAATCACCCACTTCCCTCCACGTCTTGAATCAGAAAAAATATCATATTCAAGTAAGATCATACACCCCTCTCTTTCTCTCTCTTTCTGCCGCTCTGACTGAGAGTTTCGGTGCTTTCCATGGCGGCCTCGAAGCTCGCGGTCTTCTCTCTCCTTCTTGCGCTAATTTTAACTGTCGTGAGGGCTGACGTTGCTGTTGACGGCTCTCACTATGAACCGGCTTTGCAAGTCGGTGTTCCTGACGGCGTCGATACCTCCGTCTTGAAGATCGAACTTGAGCAACTCAAGTCTAAGATCCATGTCCTAGGTCAATTTTCTCAAGTTTGCTCTTTTTACTTTCTGTTTTGCTAAATTAGTTCGGCCTTGACTTAGAAAGTTATCCAAATCTTGAATTTCTCTTTTTTGTTTTGCGCTTCAACTTTAGATTGGACCTATGGGGCATTGAAAATTGAGTTGCTCAAGCAAAGTTTAAGTTTTCCGAATTATACTTCTTAGTGTTGCTGAAACTGTATTTATTGATCCCAAACATATGCTTCTAGCCTGGTCGTTGTTAATATGTAGTTTATGAATCCGAAATTGAATATCTGTTCCTGTTTAATGCGTTACAGATTGAATTGCATTAATTTGAAGTTGAATATCTGTAAAGTCGTTAGTTTAGTGCTTATGTTGAGCAACTTGTTGTTAGTCAACTAAGTACTATATCAAGAAAGCATTTGCTTTTGATAGAGCAGAGAAACTCATATCTGATCTGTTGGTGGAAACCGATCCTGCCTTATCGATTTACCCTCACTTTTACTTGAATTATACACTGATTGCCATTTTTATTTTATTTTGTGGGAAAGGCCACTGATTTTATCATGTGTTTGGTATTGTTTGTGTGATGAAGAGTCCAGCATTGATAACAAAGCCATAGAACTGAAAAGCAAAGACGAGGCGATAGCACAGAAAGAGAAAATCATTCAAGATAAGTTGGATACCATTGCATCCTTGCAAGATGAGGTCTCATCACTACAGGTCTGGTATTTGAATTTGCATGTGTGAATAGCCTTGTCTCAACTTTCTTATTAAATATGAAATGATGTCGGCTCCTGTTATGAAGCAGAAAAAGGGGAAGCTAGATGCTGCAGAGCAGGTTGGAAAAGCACATGCCAGGGCTGGTGAACTAGAGAAGCAGGTTATGACACATGTAGCATGGTGATCTTTCAATTTTGGAAGAACTATGCAGCTTTCTGATGCCAATTCTCCATGCAGATTGGTAAACTTAAAAAGGAAGTGGAAGCACATCAAAGGGAGAAAGAAGCACTGGAATCCCGAATTCTTGCAGCTGAGAAGAAAGTAGATATATTGCTCTTAAAAATTGACAGTGTAAGCCCAATACCCTACTAGAAATTAGGGAGAACTAAAATTAATTTCTTTTAGTTTCTATCATTATCATTTTCCTGATCAAGTATATCTGCCATCAGCTGATGGATTCGTGGACAGGACTTTTCAAATTACATGTTGACCATTTATGAAGTAGCGTGTAATTGGTGAACCCCAATGCAAATGAACCTTTTAACTTTGCGCTTGGGCTGTGTTCATGTCTTCTTTTCTGATTTTTTCAATATTACGACTTAGTGATTGATTTCTTTTGGCAGTACTACATTCTGCTCAGGCTAGGTCGTGTGCATTTCTATTTTTTCTTGTTTGTAATGATTGAACAATGTGGTACTTAGAAGACATGTAATTATGTGATTATGTACTTTTTACAGCTTCAAGAGACTAACGAGGAACAGAAGAACAAACTTCGTAAAATGGAGCGTGCTCTTAAGGATGCTGAGGTATTTGTTAACTTGCAAACATCATTTTTACACTGATTCTGAGATTTATGGTTCTCAGATGCCTTTTTTTTTCTCTTGATCATCTACTTCTTTAGGAAGAAATGATGAAGGTAAAGTTTGAGGCAACTTCAAAAACTAAAGAGTTAATGGAGGTAATTATTTTATGTATTTCATTCTGAAGCAGTTCTTATTTATGTTTTTTATATTTCTTTTTAGCTATGATCTAGCATGCTGAAAGATCTGGTTCATATATGAAAATACCAAGGAAGTATACAAATCACACGTAGAGCTAGGGATACACATAGAGTTAGTATTTTATAGCTAATAGATTGAGTAGGCAACTCAATAGTACACTTGAGCAATTTGGACCATATATTGCCTTGTAACTCTATATTGAATTAAAAGTTGGATTTGACACACTTGACAACAAATGAAGCTTTCTTAAGACATCAAATGAGATCCAGAACTTCCAGTTTAGCCTTGATAATTGTGGCAGTGGCTTCATCTAAGGATGTTTTGTTTCATATGCTTTGCTTCTTGTATTGCTCTTTATAAGTTTCATAGGATTTGTCCTTCGTTGTGCCCCCTTTTATTTATATAACTGTGGTAACAGATCGGTTGGGATTCAACAAAAGATCAGATATCATGGTTATCTTTTTTCTTGATTAATTAACAGATTAGATATTAGGTTCTGATTCAGTATTGTTATATTGTCAGGTTCATGGTGCATGGCTCCCACCTTGGCTTGCTGTCAGACTGCTTTACTTGCAGGTAATATGATTAGGAGAATTGGTATCTTTTCTCAAAAAAAAAAAATCTTGTTTTATTGATCATATTAATTTTGCAGTCTTCAGCACAGATACATTGGCATAAGCATGGAAAACCTGCCATGGACTTGGTGATGCAAAAGGTATTTTCTTTCTGTTCTTTTTCAGTGGCTCCTCCTAGAGACTCTCTTTACTTCTAGAGCATGGATGTATGATGAATGCTAGATGTTCTGGATCACACCTTTCTCTTCTAGCCATAAAAGTGATTTAGTAGTAAAAGCACTGTGTTTGAATTTGTTTTAGGCCCTGGAGAAGAAGGCCCAAGCTGAAAAGTGGGCTGAGCCACATGTGGAAACGATCAAAATTGTAAGTTCTCTTTCTCCTTTCCCTAATTCATGTTATGTGGCTTAGTTACTTTATTAAAAGGTAAGGCCTATTTTTTATATGGCTGTCTACATATCTAGGTACTCTTTTTCGTGCAACTGGGTAGAGATTTAAGCCCAAATATATTGAAGGGGGATAGTCTTAATGAAATTTATTCTTTGAGTGGATTAGTGGTTCTGGACTATTAGACAGCAGGATTTCTATCTGCACATTTTGGTTTCAAATTGATCGTTGTTATCTTGCTTAATGCTCTAAATTTCTGGAAAACTGCTTCTATTTGATCTTTGTTCTTTTTCTGAAGCGATGGATCCCTGCTGCAAAGGAGCAATGGCTGGTAGTATCAACTCATGTTAAGCCACATGTGCATTCACTTAAAACAAAAACATTTGAAACATACAAGGCCTCAAAAACTGCCATAACTCCTCATGTTATTAGAGCACACGAAATAGTTGATCCTTACTTTCAGGTAATCTGACTGTTGTAATGTTCTGCACCTTTTCATTGGTTGTTTAATATTCTTCTGAAAAGCTTATATTATTACAGGAAGCTAAAAAGTTTAGTAAGCCATACATTGATCAGGTTGCCACAGTGACAAAACCTCATGTTGATAAGGTTAGGGTGGCATTGAAGCCCTACACAAAAGAGGCAATTCGTGCTTATGGGAAATTTCTAGAATCTGCAACCATGTACCACCATCAGGTATCAATTCTGGTTCATGACATTGATGTGATGCAATATTCAATATGATCATATTGATAACTTGAATTGTTTACTTTGTTTCTTTGCGTTTATGAGAAGTAATCTGAATTCTGTATTTGAAGAACTTTACTTTGCATGCTAAAGACCTTATCATCTACAATTTTGGCTAAGATGCAAGGTACTGTTCAAGAAACACTGAAAAGACACGAGCTTACAAGAGCATTTGCAACTAAAGAGTTGGTTTGGTTTGTGGTAGGTTTACTTTGTCGTCTATTTTACCATTTTACTCGTACGGAAGCTAACATATAGAATTTTTAACTTTTTTATTTTTGAATTCTACAGGCCTCTGCTTTATTAGCCTTACCTGTGATCATTTTGTCTAGAATTTGTTCGGCTATTTTCTGGTCAGTATTCCTAGGAATTATCAAATTTAATGAGAAATTCCCTCCACATTTTACGAGAACTATACTTCCACAAAATATGTGTTTTCATTCATGCTTTCATTTGTATGGTTTTCTTCTGGTCCAGCAAAAAGGCAAAGAAACCCACACGAAATGCTAATAACCACTCACGTCGCAAGGCTAAACGGGGGCATCCAGAAAAGTAAGATGCCATGAGGTTGTCTGCTGCTTCCTTTTCTTTTAGAAAATATTTGAGGTATGCTTCATATTCATATAAATGCAATTATTACTTTCATGCATCACCTTTATAGAGCAAGCTTTGATACCTTCTGCAAATGAGCAGTTTATTTGAGAAATTGAACCTCTTTGACCAACTACTAATTTGTTAGTTTTTCTGTGGAAGTGTATTAACTTGCATTATCTGATTAAGCTTCCATGGGGTTTTTCTTTGAAATGTTTGATGAAAATGGCAATAATAAATTAAGAAGGAAAAGGTGCACTAACCAAGCAGGCTAAGAATGGTCAAGATGGAGCGACTTGGTGTTCTCGTGAACTGTGATGCAGTTTGGTTTTTCACTTATTTCTATTAAGCATGTAAACTGCAGTGCAATGCAAAGGTTGTGCCAGTATTAGCTCATATGGTCGTTCTATTTACATGTTAGGTTCTGTTGCTGGCTAAATATTAATTCCACACAAATGTTCGTTTCTATTTCTTGCAGATATTACTAGTGCTCTTTGCTTGGCTTTTGGGGCTCGGAAGTCCCACTCAGGTTCAGGTCTCTTCGTTGTTGTTCATGAAGCTTTGGCACACCCATTTTTTTAAAAAAATGTTTTTGGTCTATGTGAAATAGAAGAACTTTTTCACGCTGCTGAATTAGACACCCTGAGTTTTAGATGGTACGAAGGGCATTTCTGTTACAAAGTAGTTACGAGTTGTAATCTAGTTTATATCTTTTGTTTATCATGATTGAAATTTGAAGTAGACCATGAACCATAAATTATATGTTAAGGCCACTGCTAGACCAATTTTCTTTTGATTCATCAAGAAAGTTTAATAGCCATATTTCTTGTGCCTTTTTTACACCGTAATTGTTCGTTTCAACAATAGTTTGTTTCTCCTGCAATTTTGTTCATTTTGTCTGGCGTCTGTCCTCTCTTCGCCCTCTGCTTTTGTACTTCTTTTGAAAACTGCGTTCTTAGAACCATATTCGTTGCTTTGCAAGCTGAAATCGGGTATAGCAGCGAGTTTTTTTTTAACCCGCAATGGAAACCAGGGATAAGCCTGAAAAATGTCAAATTGGAGTTTTCCAATTTGGATAAATTTACATAACGTGGCTTTGGAATATTGGTCAACTAATGTTGCAAGTTTTCATAAGTAACGAAACCACTACAAAAAGAGGGGGTCGAGTACGCAAGAATGTGTGCGCGCTAGCTACAGAAGGATTTATACAATGTTTGAAGAGTATAGCTCTCTATCACACAAACCTTCCTTAAATCAGCAGGGGGAAACAGTGGAGGCCAACAGGCTGCAAATTTGATAGGGGTGATTTCAAAGAATTGATTGGGAGAGATAGCAATGAAAAGGAGATGGTCAAAGAAACGGGGCTAATGAGGAGGAAAGGAGAGGAACTTTCATAGGAGAAAGGGATTATTGAGATGATTATTGAGCCAGCAATGGAGTCAGTAGCTTAAGAAGATTTGTTGAAAACCAAGGGATTACTGAGCCAGCAATGGAGGAGTCAGGAGCTTAAGAAGATGTAGGAGAAAAACCTCTCAACAGTAAAGAGACAAGGCCAGTAGAGCAAGAAATTGTCAATGTTATTCCGAAACAATATGAACCTCAAATGTCACCTTTGAATGGAGCAGGTCTGGTACCAAAAGAGGATGACTTAGAAGCTTAATAATAGAAGGAAGTCTCCGAGAGAGAAGATCTAAGGGATCTTCTACTAAGTGCCCCTCTCCATATCAACAGTAGCCTGGTATCTAAGGGGCATTAGTTGTCCAAAGAAACAATGATGATTGTTAGGAGATTTTGTATTGGAAGTCAAACCTGCTATAGTAGGTTTTCTGAAAACAAAATTAAGCTGGGAAAATATGATTAAGCTGAAGTACCAAGGCAATAAGTGTCTTTATTTCTTAATCATTAACGCTATCATTGCGGTCGAATAATCATAGCCTATGATACCAGTACAGTAAGAGTAAGTAATTTAGACTAAGTGATTAATTGGTTCACCTAACAGTTTGAGTTTATCCAGGAGAAACATTAAGATAGCAGTTACCTCTGTGTATGGCTAACTACAACTTCCAAAGGTAACTATTGTGGGGAAGCATCTCAAGCTTACAAGCAACAATCCAGGATCCTTGGATTATCATTGGGCACTTTAATAGCACCATTTACGTATCTAAAGCTGAAGGAAATGTGAGTGACAGAAACCATACACAAGATTTTAGAGACTGTTAAAAAAATGGTAGTAACTAATATGAGGTTTAAAGGATGGCTTTGTTAATAGAGTAATAAGCAAAGTTTCAGATGATTAATAAGCAAGAAACTACATAGAGTCCTAGTTAATAATGAATAGTTGTCAAGATTCATTGAGAGTAGAGCACGTTTTATGGAACTAAGATTCCATAATCATTTACCTATTCTTATACAAGAAATCTACAGAGCTTTTAAGAGAATGATTCCATTTAGATTTAACAACTTTCTTATAGAATGGAAGGATTTAATGAAGCCATTTTTTAAGGTATAAAATTCCATATCCAAGGAGTAAAGGTCCCTTTTGTTGTAATGGATATTGCATTCAGATCGAATAACACACGTGACAAATTAAAGGTCAAATAGATGCCACTTAAGAAATACACTTGGATTACCATACAATAATGTCATATAGGGAATCGTTTTATTTTTTCAAATGATTTGGTCTTACTTACAATAATTATTCAACATGTAAAAAGCTAATTTTCATAAATGCTTGTAGGGATGGCAATGTTCCGGTCCATGGGCAACCTCGCAAATCTTTTTAAAATAACCTTCTTTAAAATTAAAAGTATAAAATGTCTTTTTTAATTAAATCCAGACCTGGACTGTCTAAGCTCTAGCTTACTTGAGACTTAACTCTTTTAAACAAAACGATTGAGCCTAAGTTGGCGCATTGAAAATACCTAAATTTGGACCAACAAGTCAGTCTATTACCATTCCTATATACTTAAACTACCATTTATAGTAAGGCGGTTTTTGAAATCCATAATTAAATATAAGAGGAATTGTGATAATTCTTAAATTTTAGGAGACAAAGTGAAAAAGAGTTCAATTATCAGAGAAATTATTATATTTAACCATATCTAATGTTTTATTGTCAAAACCTATTTCTTGAGCTGTAATATAAATTATGAATAAATAATAATCAATCCTATCCGCTAGAATTGAATCGCACAAGATTGCACGGATGGTTTTAAGAGTGCATGACAAAAGATAATAGGATTGAAATATTTCTGAGACAAAAATGCTTCCCTTTTGTGAGATACAAAAGAGGTTTTCATGCCTATCCTAGCAATAAGAATCCCTAGAAAGATAAAACATGAATAATTATCACAAATTACATATAAGTTGTTATAATTTGAAGAGTGAAAGAAATATAAAACTGCTCAACCAGGCGGAGAGTCCACTGCCTCATAGTGCAGGCTAATCAACCTTGGATCGCTGCCACCTAACAGGGTGCTTGCTTGTATATCAAAACAAAAGCTCCTGGAGCTAAAAATACTCAATTTTTTGTAACCTATATCGATAAAATTTTCTACGTACTTTGCTCATCTGAATCTCCTCCGCTTGATTATTTAGTACACTGGCCAGCAGTTATCTAAGTCCATGCAATGATCGACCCCAATGTACCTTCTTGATTCATTTGAATTAATTATTTCTACAGTATAGCTAGCTTCTGCAGCAAATGAACTTCCATTAGTCATCGTAAAAGAAGTTACGTCTAGTTGGTTCATGATCCGATGATTTGGTGGCAGCTCCTCTGAGATTCAAGTTTAACCCTCGTATTGTGAAGCAACCTCCGCCATCAACAGGGCAATTTACTTGGGATTCCATTCCAGGTAGGGATAATTTACTTGGGACCCAGTCAAAGTGATAGGTGTTTAATCCACGTGATTGATAAGGAAACTTTTTGGCTTTGATACTCTTTTGGAAAACATGACAAACAACCAACTCAGCCTGCTGAATGCATTAAAAAAAAACGATTATTAGATATTGATGTACTATAATTACCTCCAAGCAGCTTGAGATTACTAGTACAAGTAGAAAGAACTGCACTTCCTGTTTACAAATTGCTCGTGTTCATGTGATGTCATTTGAACTAAGCCTGAATTGGTGAAGGTCTACCGAACTAAAGGAATATTTGTCCTATTGCTATTGGTAATGAATAGAATTGAGATGTATATTATGCATACTTCAGAACAATCATCGTACAACTGCAAACAATTTACAATGATATCTTTCTCCTTGGTAAATTACAAGTGAGATATTCTTAGAAAAGTGGATAATAGGTCCAACAATGGTCACAGATTAATAACAATATTGACCCATTGAGGGACAATTAAACAATACAAGAAATAAAAAATTACGTGATATTTGATTTACAAAATCTTAATTCCTTTGAAAGGGATCTAAGTGGTAAAATCAAGGTTAACTGAAATGGGTATCTAGCAAAGTTTCTTCAATCTTCACCAACTAAATTTATGTTTATGTTGGTCATGATATTTTCTTAGTGAATCCAAGGGCAAGTATAATTTAAAAGAAATCAAACTAATTAATAGCTATGAGAGAGATTATGTTAGCTTCATATCCTCTACCATAAAACATTGGGATGAGCACCAAGTAAAAAATAAATGGAACCTTGATCTTTTAGCAATCAAATCTTGTCAAGTTTTCTTCTAAATTTTTAGTACAAAAGTTGAAGTATCGCGTACACAGCGGAAATAAAAATTGCAATCACATATTTATCTATTGCGTTAAAGAATTATACTTATAATTAGAACATGCAGAATAAATACTTGGAAAGTGACGATTACTTGATACGGAACTTCGAAACTACGAAGTCTCTATGTGCTCCACACCGAAATATATATTCCGCTTTCAACACTTGATATGGCTATGGTTAATTTTGAAGAACCTTTTCTCCAAGAATGGAGAAAACAAATTTTCTCTTTATTCTCTTATTTATTTTCTCACACTAAAATCAAAGACTTATCTTTGATTTTATTCATGTACAAAACCGAAAAACGCTGTTGGAATATAAGAGAGTTTCTCTTCACTGTTTTTCACAGACACTTTATGAAAAACAACTGAAAAATATGATA
>JAOTAW010000203.1:17548456-17560339 GCA_025629945.1 Erythroxylum savannarum
CAGAGCGCTATTCACCTTGGTAAGAATGCCTCGTTTTACTCATGATCAAAACACATTGATGTGAGACATCACTAGATCAGAGATGTGATGGAGACGAAACAATTACAGTTAGAAAAGATCCATACTGATGAAAATGAATCAGACATGTTAACTAAGATTTTACCAAAAGGGAAGTTTGAGTACTGTCGATTAGTACCAGGCTTGATAGAACCCTCCATGTAATCTGGAGGGGGAGATTTATTAGCTATGGGTCCCTCTCACATGGAGGGACACCATCTTTGAATGCAAATGGTAGGCATGCGACGCCTACCAATGTTGAATGGATGAACATGCTGTTTTTGTTGAAGCCGCAATCGCAATTGTTGAATCAAATGCTGCATGCTTTTGTTGAATGGAGAAAGACAGCTGCAAAGGCAGCAGCTTCACTCGGTGGAGTGCCTATATAAGGCACTCCCCACTTCACAACAAAAATACAGAAACCAAAGAGAAAACTAGAGCATTGTTTTTGCTCTGAAGTTAGGAAAATTTTTCTTAAAGGGTTGGTGAGTGACAAAATAGTGAGGTTAGTATTTTTAGGTCGGGAAACACCTTGTGAGCCACTATTTTGGTTTTATCTCTGTATACTTACTATTTGTAATAGTGGAAGAATTATTCTGAGTTTTGTTCGTGGACATAGACCAAAATTAAGGGTGAACCACGTTAAATATTTTGTGTCCATTTTGCTCATTTTATTTTTTCTTTTTCAAAATACACCCGCTGTGCCCAACAAGTGGTATTAAAGTTGTGTTCTTATTGAAGGTATTTTTTAAAAAGATGCACGTCATGGGGAAGACAAAATTACAATGAATTTTTTGGCATGATCCGTTCGAAAAGCTAACATAAAACGACAAAGGTGATGAGTAGTACTCTAAAGTTGTTTTTCAAGAAATTTGCAAGGTGACGACATTGTAGATAATAGTAATTGGGTCCCACAATACTATTTATGATACTATTCACAAGTTACTATTTACCGGGTCCTATGTGGGGTCCAACGATACTATTCTGGTGAGCATTATTCATAAGTTACTATTTATCGGGTCTCGTGATAAAAATTTAGAAGATATCTTTTCCGCCAAATTTTGACGTCCTATTTCCATCTTTGAAGTCGGTTTTCTCAAATTTGGTTTAATTTGGAAAATGGAGGTGAAGATAAGCAAAATGATCAATCTAAATGGTATTAACTACCGTATATGGCGAACCAAGATGAAGGATCTCTTGACGATTACAAAGATGCATTTGCCAGTATTTTTAACAACTAAACCGAAGGAGATGTCCAACGAAGATTGGGAGTTTGAGCATGAACGAGTGTGTGGTTATATTCGACAGTTTGTCGATGATAATATGTATAATCACATTTGTAACGAGACTCATGCAAGAATGTTGTGGAATAAGCTGGAGCAGTTGTATGCTTCAAAGATCGAAAACAACAAATTGTTTTATCTAACAAAATTGATACAGGTAAAATACCAAGAAGGTACTTCTGTAGCTGATCATTTAATCAATATGGAAGGGATGGTTGATCAGTTATCAAAGATGGACATAAAGTTTGACAACGAGGTGATTGCTCTAATGGTGCTAGCTTCATTACCAGAGTCTTGAGAGACTTTAAAGGTGTCTTTGACAAATACTGCAACAAATGGCATATTAAATATGGAGTCTGTTAAAAGCAGTATACTAAATGAAGAGATGAGACATAAATCACAGCATGCAGCCTCTTCATCACATTCAGATGTTCTGCTTATAGAAAATAGGGGAAGGAGTCAATCTAGAGGTCCAAAGTCCAGAGACAAGAGCAGAGGAAAGTCAAAATGATATGCAAATGTGGAATGTCATTATTGTAAGAAGAAAGGTCATATCAAGAAATTTTGCCGAAAGTTGAAGAAGGAAAAAGGCAAAGATGTAAAGAAAAAAGAAAGCAGTGATGATGAACAAAGTAACATTGTTGATGTATTCAACCTTGTTATTGATACAGAGATAGTCAGCCTGGTGTTGCAAGAAACAAATTGGATAGTTGATAGTGGAGCTACTGTTCATGTTACATCTCACAAAAAATTTTCTCATCTTACATGCTTGGGAATTATGGCATTGTTAAGATGGCAAAAGGAAATCTATCAAACATTGTTGGCAAAGGAGATGTTTCTTTAGAGACAGTAAATGGTTCAAGACTTTTGCTGAAAGATGTCAGGTACATTCCTGATATGAGTCTGAACTTGATTTTTGTAAACAGGCTAGATGATGAAGGTTTCTGAAATACTTTTGGAAACGGAAAATGGAAGCTTACTAAAGGCTCCTTAGTAGTGGCCGGAGGTCAAAAGCACTCAAGACTGTATATGATGCAGGCAAAGCTCTCCAGTGATGTTGTCAATACAGTGAAGAAGGATAATACAATTGATTTGTGGCATAAAAGACTGGGTCACATTGGTGAGAAAGGGATGACTCAGCTTGTAAAAAAGAATATGATATCTGGTCTGAACCAGATACATCAGAAGAAATGTGCAGATTGTCTAGCAGGGAAACAAAATGGGGTTTCTTTTCAGAATTCCGCTCCATCCAGAATAAAGAATGTTCTAGATCTGATTCAATCAGATTTATGCAGACCATTGCCAAAGTCACTTGGTAACGCACAGCACTTTGTGACTTTTATTGATGATCATTCCAGGAAAACATGGGCCTATACTCTGAAGACTAAAGATCCAGTGCTAGATGTGTTCAAACAATTTCACGCCTCAGTTGAGAGACAAACTGGGAAGAAGCTGAAGTGCATCCGGACAAACAATGGTGGAAAGTACATCGGATTATTTGATGCTTACTGTAAAGAGCATGGTATTCGACATCAAATGACACCACCAAAAACACCGCAATTGAATGGCGTAGCTGAGAAATGAATAAGACTTTGATAAAAAGAGTCAGATGTCTACTTTCACATTCAAAGTTGCCTAAGACATTTTGGGGTGAAACTTTACTTGCAGTTGTGTATACATTAAATCATTCATCATGTGTTCCTCTCCAGTATAAAGTTCCAGAAAAGGTGTGGTCAGAAAAGGATGTTTCCTATGATCATTTGCGGGTCTTTGGTTGCAAGGCCTTTGTCCATATTCCTAAAGATGAATGGAAAAAGCTTGATGTCAAGACATGACAGTGTGTATTCATTGGCTATGGTCTAGATCAATTTGGCTATAGGTTTTATGATCCGACGCAGAAAAGACTAATCAGAAGTCGTGATGCTATGTTTATTGAAGATCAAACTATTGAAGATATCAACAAGGCGGAGAAGGAAGTTCCAAGCTCCAATGATGACTCAACAAGCTTCCGATTGAATCCTCCAACAGTGGTGCCTAGACAAGTTAGAGATGAAGTGCAGAATGATCAGCTAGAAGCAAATAATGCAGATGCCCCTAATGAAGTTGAACCAGAGGATGATGATGGCGTTCACATTCAACCACTAGCACTTGAAGATTCTACAGTCTCATTATGAAGATCTAGTAGAAATAAACAACCATCTACTAGATATCCAGTTGATCAATGTGTAATGCTGACTGACAGGGGAGAACCAGAAAACTTTGATAAAGCTATGAATGATGAACACAAGAAGAAATGGAAAGAAGCCATGCAAAATGAGTTGAAATCCTTGCATGAGAATAAAACATTCAAGCTGGTGAAGTTGCCAGAAGGTAAAAGAGCATTGAAGAATAAATGGGTGTTCAGAATCAAGCATGAAGAACACAACGACCATCCTCGATTCAAAGCAAGATTAGTAGTCAAAGGATTCAGCTAAAAGAAGGGTATTGACTTTGACGAAATATTTTCACCGGTGGTGAAAATGACATCCATACGTACAGTGTTAGGGCTAACCGCAAGTTTTAATCTAGAGGTTGAACAAATGGATGTCAAAATTGCCTTCCTACATGAGGATTTGGAAGAAGAGATATACATGGAACAGCCAGAGGGTTTCTTAAAAAAGGGGAAAGAAGACTATGTTTGTAGACTAAAGAAGTGTCTATATGGTCTAAAACAGGCACCAAGATAGTGGTATAAGAAGTTCGAGTCTATTATAGGAGAGCAAGGCTACAAGAAGATTACTTCAGATCGTTGTGTATTTGTGAAGAAATTCTCTGATGATGATTTCATTATCTTATTGCTCTATGTGGATGATGTGCTGATTATTGGTAAGAATGTTTCTAGAATCAACAATCTAAACAAACAGTTGGATAAGTCTTTTGCTATGAAAGACTTGGGATCAGCAAAGCAGATTCTTAGCATGCAGATTACCAGAGACATAAGCGCCAAGAAACTATGGTTGTCACAAGAGAAGTATATTGATAAAGTACTTCAGAGATTCAAACTGGACAAAGCAAAAGTGGTTAGTTGTCCTCTTGCTAATCATTTTAAATTGAGTTCCAAAGAATGCCCTTCTACAGATAAAGAGAAGGAAGAAATGTCCAGAATTCCATATGCTTCAGTAGTTGGAAGTTTGATGTATGTCATGGTTTGTACACAGCCAGATATTTCTCATGCAGTTGGAGTTGTAAGTCGTTTCCTTTCAAATCCTAGAAAGGAACATTGGGCAGCAGTCAAGTGGATTCTCATGTATCTTCGAGGGTCATAAAAAATATGCTTATGTTTTGGAAGAGCAGAACCTGTGTTAGCTAGTTACACAGATGCAGATATGGTTGAAGATGTTAACTCGAGAAAGTCTACATCAGGTTGCTTGATTACTTTTGCAGGGGGAGCTGTGGCATGGCAATCAAAGTTACAAAAGTTTGTTGCACTTTCTACAACTGAAGCGGAGTTTATTGCAACAACGGAAGCCTGTAAGGAGTTGCTATGGATGAAGAAGTTCTTTAATGAACTTGGTATCAAGCAAGAACAGTATCAAATGTTTTATGACAGTCAGAGCGCTATTCACCTTGGTAAGAACGCCTCTTTTCACTCACGATTAAAGCACATTGACTTGAGATATCACTGGATCAGAGATGTGATGGAGACGAAACAATTACAATTAAAAAAGATCCATACTGAAGAAAATGAATCAGACATATTAACCAAGATTCTACCAAAAAACAAGTTCGAGTACTGTCGATCAGTAGCAAGCATGATAGAGCCCTCCATATAATTAGGAGGGAGAGATTTGTTGGATGTGGATCCCTCACATGGACGAACACCATGTTCAACAATTTCGGTGCCGCATTTCGCATTAGTTGAAAATAGAAAGAAGACAGCTGCATTTGCAACTGTCTCACGCGATGGAATGCCTTTATAAGGCACTCCCTACTTCATACAAAATCCACAAGAAAACACAGAAGAAAACCAAAGCAAAACAACACTTTGGCGTTAGGAAATATTTTCCTAAAAAGTTGGCAAGTGACAAAATAATGAGGTTAATATTTTTAGATTGGGAAACACCCTGTGAGCTACAATTTTAGCTTTATCTCTATATAACTACTATTTGTAATAGTAAAAAAATTATTCTAAATTTTATTCGTAGACGTAACTCAAAATTAAGAGTAAACCACTTTAAATATTTTGTGATCATTTTGCTCATTTTAATTTTTCTTTTTCAAAACACACCTACTGCGCTCAACAATAAATTGATTTTATCAGGTTGCAATCTTAAAGCAAATATTACACACTCTCAAAGATGTCAATATTTCCTAGATGTTCGTTACATGAATATGTAAATACATAACTAGAGTTGTCCAAAATTTGTGTGGAAAACAATGAATTGGCCATTGCGGAAGGGCAGCAGCCAAACTGACAGCATTGTGAACATGAATGCAATCTGATCAATCCCGATTCTTCGTCATCTCCTTCAACTGGGAAATCTATGGAGAGATGTGCAAGGGAAGTCTAAGCCATACCCATCTAGTGTAATTAAGTTGAAGGTTGAGTACAGAAGAATGTGCGGACCAACCTAAAAGAATGTCAGCAAAAGCCTATATTGTTGTATAATTTGAGAAAAGGAACAGCAATCTATCGAGTGTTTCAGGGTAAAACTTTCTTGCAAATAGGTAACAAGGTCGCCTTATTCTATTCCACATGCAACTTCTAGTCATCACCGTCTTCTGCAATTGGAGTGAAGATTTTCAGTAGTCTAAGACATGAAAAATAAGAGTATGCCATGGAAATAAGTCGAATTAATTGGTCAATTCGTAACTTTAAAGAATGACCTCCATACCTGCGAATCACTTGTAACATGCATGGTCTCGTCAATGGACTAATAGATCAGGAAAACGAATTGCACCAAGTCAATAACATGTAACCCTTGTAAAATTAAATTGAAGCAAAAGCTACCAACACGTACGCACCGTCATGTTTTTAATAAGCTCATAAGTAACGTCCATAGTCCTATACGCTTTAGGATGCCATTTTCCTTCTGACCAATCAACATGTGTTACTGACCAATTTGCAATCCCGCCAGGGTCAATCATCTGACATACTCGAGTAATAAGGAAAGCGAACTGAATCAATGTTTGAAAGAATTTTCATTGCAGGAACTGGAAACAAGATTTGTGTACTGACATTGAAAAGAGTTGGCAAATAATGCTCATCAGCATAGCAGTTACGACCATCCATATTTGGCTGACAACGTCAAACACCCAAAGAGAGAAGAGGTATGGATGAATCAAATCATTTAACAATACAAAGTGCAATTGCTTCATTGAAAAATCTGTACCTTACAGTAAAGCTTAAATTTCGTGTAGTATAAGCTGTCTGCCATTACTATTAAAGCATGTTGCCGCTTCATGGCGAACCACTGAAATAACAATAAGAATCAACACCATACTGGAAAAATGTTTTACCCATAATGATTAAAATATTTTCTAAAAGCCATTCCATAATTACATCTTCTCCAGTATATTATCTTTCCCTAAAGTCCAGTGTCAGACAATTGAAATAAGTTGAGTAATAGATCTCGCTTTAGAAACAAAATCCAATAATTTTACACCAAAGGAGACCCCAACGCTTTATTACCGTAAGATCTGTGATGTTGCAATCTCTGACGTACGTGGTATTGGCAAACATTTGGTCGACCAAAAATTTTGGCAGGCTCAACTAGTTTCTGTTCTATGTTTACGTGGGAAAGTAACACATATTATAAATCCAGGATCTATCATCAATTGTCAATAGCTGTAAGTTATATACATATCTTGAGTTAGCTGTTTGCAAGATCTGTTTGTCAATTGATCGCTATCAATGAAGATGAGTAAGCTTCAAAATGTCCATCTACTAACATTTTGGAACTAAAAGCAATATACCTGAGAACCTTTTCGAAAATCATCCTTTTGAACTTCAGGTAACATATGCTCTGAATACCTGCCACTACCATGTGGACCTGGATCCTCAAAGCTAGAGAGAGAGAGAAGTGAAACAGATCAGAGATGAATACCTTTGAAGGCTTCTGAGAAGGAACTGAAGAGCATACTGTGTACCTTTCAGAAAAGCAAAATATCTTACCAATCAATATGGCTGACATTTGTGAACACCAGGTAGTTATAGACATAGTCAAAGTTATGTAGCGGCACACAGCTGAAAAGGAAAGAACAAGGTCAAAGAAGATGATGGCATGGATTAACTATGAAAAAAGGTTTCTACCATACACTGCTTACCTGTCTGACAGTAAGACAAATTGTTGGTTATTAGGGTCATAGAGTGCATAAGCCAATAGCCTCTTCTCTGCATCGAGCATGGAAACTTTTCCCCACTCCACCTATAGTTTATGGTTTCATGGGTTCACAAAAGTCTCTCGGTACCATATGATACTAGATGCCCGAGTGAAAGAGGGCAAAGATCAAAGACATGCCAACTTATTCAACAAATAAATAAATAAGGGAGAACACTAATTTCCATAAGAAAAATGCTAAACTTGTAGTCTTGCTTGGTGTTGCTTATGCTTGCAAGAGAATAATTATACAAAAATCCAGATAAGGGCTAGAAATATCTCTAAAACAAATTCAGCAGAGGAGTTGGAGTTTAGATTGCTAACTAATTTCCACAATTAATGATTTAGTGCTTTACCACCCTATTGCTCAAACACCGATCGAGTTAGACATCATGTTGTTATACAAAGAAAGTTTGAGAAACCTTCAATGAGAAGTATCAATGATAATCACAAAGTCTTTTGTTTCAACTTACGAGCACTAATGGCAGTTCGGTAACATGATAATAAAAGAAGCAATTTGCGTTAATTGTACAATTTAAAATAGCCGGCATACCTTGTGACTGCGAATATCTCGACCATGAAAATAACTACTCACATGAACAGGCCTCTCCCGAGATGAATGAACATAAATGGAGAATCTGTCCTCATGGCCCTGCCAGAACACAACGAGGGTAGAACTTAAGAAGAAAATGGCCCGTGACTGGACATAATGCCCACGGTAGATTGTTGTTATAAGTTGAGAACTATGCTATTTCAGGAATCAGAGCATAGTCACCTTTAGCTCATTGTCACAATATTGTTTTGATCCATAATCTATATTTCTAAACAAGGAGTGAGAAGCATTATTACTTGTGTGGCTACCTTGGTGTGCTAAAACATGTTAGCACTGCAAGCTCTAATTTTCCATTGACATGAAACAACCAACCAAGAATGTTATACTTCTCTATTCGTAAATCTTTCCTTTTCTGCATAAGCAACCATGCACCGTCCTCTAACATGAATAAAACTAAGACTCGCAACACCATGATCATAAGAAACAGAACATTCACTTACTACAGAAACCAAAGAAAAAAACATGTAACTGTGAAGAATCAAACACATCTTGAAAGAACTGCAAAGGAAAAAACATGAAACTGAGAAGAATGAAACACATACTTGAAAGAACTTCTCCCAGAGCCTCTCAAAAGGCAATGACCCAGGAGTCAAAAACATAAAAGCAATTTTGGGGTTCTTTGGTTTAATTGGAGGTGTCTTAAGGATTTCTTTCATTACCACACGAGCTATAGTCTCCTCATCAGTTAATTCTCTGTAAGGAACAAGATCACGTGGCCCTAGCAAAAAACAACCGCCAGAGGAAAATATGTAGCAGGAGCTTCCTTGCCGGTAAACATGGGCAAGAATAAAAAAAATAGTCACCAAAGAAACCACTGCAACGATCCATGTTGGTCTTCGTAAATGAGATCGTTGTCTGGTCGACCTAGACATGATCAAAATGTCCCCCATGCTGAGCTGCCATTCACGAGCTGGCTTCATAAAGGTTGGAGACATCAAATAATCAATTTAACCTTATTAACTACTGAAGCACTATTCTCGAATTTGAAACATGCACGAACCTAACAAAAAAGTGTAGCTATTATATATCACAAGAGCATTGTTAAAAGCTTTACATTACGTGGTTAAAAGTTAAAACAGAAACTCAATTTCATCACTCACTAGTGAGAATCGGAGGAAAACCGAATACAATAATTGGCAGAGTGATTTTCATGGCTTTAACAAAATTGGATCCAGTTTGAAAAAAAATGGTGGGTTGGTTTCGTTAAAATTTACGCAAAAGATTGATGCTTTCCATGCAAAAACACCGAAGTGTCAGTCATAACTGAGCCAAGCGATCAAAAACTTATTATCACGAGATCAGAGCCCATCAAGACACTAATGACAAGAAATTTGTAGGCGTCTCCGTCTCGAAACAATTGAAGAAGTTTTTAAAAGGAGTAAAAGAATGTACCTTTTGGCAGGCGATGACAGAGAGTGAGAAATCTGGAATGGGAAAATGCAAGAATTGGAAGGTATGTAATGTAATGAATGTTGATAACTACCAAAACTGTTGCAAAAGAATACTACGTGTTGAGTATTTGTTGTTCTTCTGCTTTTTATGACATCACATCACACACTCGCTCTTTTTCGGTTAATTTATGATTAGCAAATAGTAAGTGTCTTTAGATTTGATTTGGAAACGCGCGTCGTCTGACACCTGGCTCATTCTGTTGAGCTCTAATAGCTCACAATTTTGCACCATCTCCGGTGGGCCTTATTTTAAAATGAAATTAGAAAACTGATATGTTTGACAGTAAATATATAGTCTTCTGAATATACCACCACAGGTTTCAGTCTCGGATTTTGCAAAGCTCTGTCACGTTTATTGAATTTTATGGTTTTCTTTATAATTCTAGAAAATTATTTTAATATGAAGAATACAAATCTATTTTTTTAACGACCAAACTGGTCACTTTTAATTAGTGGCATTGCTGAATATAGAAAAGTTTTGGAAAAGTTTGAGTGCATGTAATTATAAGTTCATTCTTTTGTAATCCTATTTTAATTGCATTAATGGATAAGTAAACAAAAAATATGCATAAATCATCAAAAATTTTCAATATAGAAATAATATATATACTTACATTGTCAAATTAAGCAGGCTAAATTTTGGATAAATGATTTGTACTTAAGAAACACCTACCTAGTTGAAACAAAGGGCATACAAAGAGAATCACCCGGAAAATTTTATGGGAAATTTGTATTTTATTTCATAATTTTAGGTAAAATTTTAAAATAAGTCTAAACTCTATTTTTAATACTTTAATACATAACCCTCATTTATGTCAAAAATAATACATTGTTAAGCCCAGTTATAACTAACTGATAGCGCGTATCGAGTGTATTACAAAATTTACCTGACTTTGCACACTAAAATTTGTAGTTATAGTGAGTCGGAATCGAATCCACAGGAAATGTTCGGTTAATTTCCGTAACGAAATTAATTGATATAAGGAAAATATAAAAAGGAGGGGAGGGTGGTTTAGCAATTTAAAAAATAAAATAAAGGTAACTATTGAAAACAAATTAAAACAAGCGATCGAAAATGATTAAACTATCGAATGTACGTAAGTTCCGGTTTTAGGTTCAATGTCAACCTAAACACGATCAAGTATATTTCATCATCCTAACGCCTTTACAACTCTCTTTGGACTATCTAGACTAATAGAATGCTCTACTAACCCCAAATTTTCCTTAGGTTTTGTTTAATCAAGATACAATCATTAATTAAACCTAATTACCGAATAACCTAGGATATGATCTCTAGATTTAATTTGACAGCTGAGTTACGATGTGAAAACGATCAATATAAGTAGTAACCTCACACATTCGAGTTATCTAATCTAAGTTATGTTGTTCCTAACGATATGGGATCAATATATGCTACTCACAAACATCAAAAGTAACGATTACACATTACATTTAATGTTTTAACAATAGGTTCAAAATAGAACAATCAAAATAACGTATTAAGATCATTTATCCTAAAATCCGATCAAATCAACACCAACAACACAACAATTCGAAAAGAAATCACAACATTAAAATGATAAAATATCGTGACTTGGCGTCCACAACCTTGTTGAACCAGCGTCAGGAAGCTAGCGTTCCATCTCCATTTTTATGCTCTAAGCATCAATCATATTCTCTACGGCTACTTCGGTGGTGGAAAAAATGAAGAAAGAACCACAACGCTTCCCCCTTTTGTTCTCTACACTACTCTCTCTTTTTATTTAGTTTTTGGTCCACCCTACTGTTCACACCCCCACCTTGTTACTGTGCATTTTAATTAAAACGCATCCCATGCCATGCAAACGTCAGCCTTTAATGTACAATGTCTGCGTTTAAACACAGACGCCTGCATTAAACGCAGGTGTGGTCTACGTTTCTACTCCAACGTCTACTGCATGCATTTTATTCTCCTTGCCAACGTCATTTTGGCCCTTTGCCCCTCACCAGCTGTTGTCGTTTCATGCTCAATTTGCTGCTGTTTTCTGCTCCATTAAATTGACGTTTTTGCATGGTAAAACACATGCACGTGTTGCATTGCTTTCTAAGAGCCTTCTTCTTTGCGTTCCATTTTTCTTGCC
>JAOTAW010000203.1:17690513-17706362 GCA_025629945.1 Erythroxylum savannarum
TACCCTTCTTGCACTGTATATGTAAATGTAGGGTCAGCTTTAATGAATAAGAAAACAGAGATACTCTCTTTTTCTCACGTACTCTTCTGCTTCGGAGTACCATTAATTTGACATGGTATCAGAGCACCTGTGCTAATTACCTAACCATACCAAACCCTAACTCAGTCTAAATACCTACTTATCTGACCTTAATCATGGCAGATCCAGACCTGCTTGAAGAAACCCTAGCTTTGCAGACATCTGACCAACCAGGAATGCAACTAGTTACCCACCCATTGGATCCAACGAATTACTTGGGATGGAGCACAGCCATGGTCATCGCCCTCCAAGCCAAGGATAAGCTTGCTTTGATTGATGGTCGGCTCCAAGAACCTACTCGCGGCACTGCACATTATGAAAAATGACAGAAAACGGACAGCATGGTTCGTTCTTAGATACTCAACTCGATGTCTAAAGAATTGTCCAGTGCTTTTTTGTACACTCCGTCTGCAAGGAAACTTTGGTTAGAAGTAAAAGAGAGGTATGGAGGGAGTAATGGCCCTTTGTTATACCAGATTAAGAGAGATATTACCTCCATAACTCAGGGTGAAATGTCGGTTGTGGAGTATTTCACAAAACTGAAGAAACTTTGGGATGAGCTGGGATGTTTGAGACTAACCCCTTTGTGTACCTGTCATGCTGCTAATCTAATCAATGAGAATGAGGATGCTGACAGTCTTATGCAATTTCTGATGGGGCTTAATGGCACATTTGAAAATGTGAGAAATCAGATCTTAATCACAGAGCCTTTACCTTCCGTGAATCGTGCATATGCAATGGTATTAAGTGTCGAGAAACAAAGAGAAGTGCAAGGGAGCTTATCTGATGTCTCAACCACTGCCCTTTATACTGGTTCAAGAGGAACTACCAAGGAACTTAATCGAAGGAAGAACAAAGAAGGTCGAGTATGCTCCCATTGCAAGGGCACTGGTCACACACGCAATACCTGTTTTAAGCTCCATGGCTACCCAGAGTGGTTCACTGAACTAAAGGCAAAAAGAAAACAAGAAAAAGTCAATTTAGTCACTGGGGATTGTTCTGTTGGAAACAACAAAGAGCTAGCAAAACAAACAGAATAGAGTAATGACCTTACCAACATCATTCAAGCAGAGGTGGGCAAATACTTAAGAAGCCAAGGGAGCAGTCCGCTGGAATCCGCCGGGTGTGTGGGTTTCGCTGGCCCTTCTAGTAAGGTTTTTACATCTAATAATCTGCATTCATTTAATGGTGAAGGAATGTGGATAGTAGACACAGGAGCAACTGCACACATTTGTCATGATGCAAGAATACTTAGCCATTTAACCAAGTTAAAAACCAACATACCTGTGTCTTTACCCGACGGTAGTGTGAAAATATCAACCCATGTTGGCACTACTCAAATTACAGAAAATTTACTCTTACATGATGTGCTATATATCCCTACATTTACCTGCAATCTAATTTCTGTTAAGAAACTAGCTCAACTATCAAATGCTTTTGTGTCCTTTTTCCCAAACTATTGGCTTCTGCAGGACTTGACAACTAGCAAGGTGATAGCAAGGTGATAGCATGTACACATTAGAACATGAGACCAAACCATAAACGATATGTGCAAGCTATACCCAAGAAAATAATCCCGATTTATGGCATAGAAGGCTCGGGCATGCCTCAGGGAAAAAGCTATCACATATTCATAGTTTGAAACATGTAACCATCACAGAAACACATGTATGTGAGATTTGCCCTATGGCAAAGCAACATCGCTTGCCTTTCCCTAAAAGCAGTATTACCACATTAGAACCCTTTGACTTAATACATGTTGATTTATGGGGCCCTTACTCTATTCGTTCTAATTCTGGAGCCTCTTATTTCTTGACCATTGTTGACGATTTTTATAGAGTTACTTGGACATTTTTGCTTACAAACAAATTTGGAGTTAACACTGTTATTAAACATTTCCATGCCCTCATACAAACTCAGTTTCACAAAACATTCAAACAAATTCGTACAGATAATGGGACTGAATTTGTTAACCTATCATGCAGAAATTTTTTCCAAGAAAATGGCATCATTCACCAAAGAACTTGTGCCTACACTCCACAACAAAATGGAGTTGTAGAGCGTAAACATAGGCATATCCTTGAGGTGGCTCGAGCCCTCATGTTTCAGTCCAACATGCCAAAGATGTTTTGGGGGGGAATCTATTCTTATGGCCACACACATTATAAACCTCTTACCTAGCTCTATCCTGAAATGGAAAACCCCTTTTGAGATCTTATACAACAAACTACCCAGTTACTCAATCTGAAAACATTTGGATGTTTGTGTTTTGCCACAAACACTCTCCCACAAAAAGAGAAATTCAAACCACGTGCCTTTAAATGTGTTTTTCTTGGATATGAGCCTGGAACTAAAGCCTACAAAATCTATGATCTCATAAATAAGCGAACAATCATATCAAGAGATTTTAAGTTCCACGAAAACATATACCCATATCAAACTAATCTTACCCCACAAAGCACTAATGAGACACCTTTACCATTACCACAATCAGAACCTACAAACATAGAACTAACCAGCCAAACACTAGCAGCACAGAAATCATACCTGAGCCTAATATATCTTCTTCTGAACCTCGGCGGAGTACCCGTATAAGAACCAAGCCCCCCTGGATGAACGACTTCATCACTCTTGCTACTACAGGTTCTGCAGATACTTATCTCCTTAGCATGAGTCAGATCTCTCAACCCGCGGTAATCTTTCCTCTTACCACTCCTCCACATTCCACAGAAATCACACCTCCCTTCATGGCTCAAGTACCTGCATTTAATGACAATTATGTTAGTTTTGTTGCAAATGTGTCTGTTATCCAGGAACCCAAATCATACAATGAAGCCAGAAATGATGACAAATGGAAGGCTGCAATGGATACTGAACTTGCTGCCCTAGAAGAAAACAATACTTGGGTTCTAACTTCACTACCAGAAGGAAGAAGAACTATTGACACCAAGTGGTTCTATAAGGTTAAATATAATCCTAATGGCACAGTGGACAGGTACAAAGCGAGATTGGTGACTAAGGGCTACAATCAGGAATTCGAGATTGATTATCACGATAATTTTTCCCCCGTGGCAAAGATGGTTACTATCAGAATTTTACTTGCTGTGGCAGCAGCCAAAGATTGGCCTATCTATCAACTCGACATTAACAACGCTTATTTGCATGGATATGTAGATGAGGAGTTATACCTAAAACCTCCCGAGGGCTATGACAAAGCTGGTAAACATCAGGTTTGCCGATTAAACAAGAGTCTTTATGGGTTAAAGCAGGCCGGAAGACAATGGAACAAGGAATTATGTGCTAAGCTACATTCAATCGGTTTCAACAAATCTGAGGCAGACCACTGCTTATTTACGAAAGGGACAGGAGATGACTTCATAGCTCTAACTGTTTATGTGGATGATCTACTAATAACAGGCAAATGTGATGCAGGTATTCAGGATGTAAAAGAAGCTCTACACAGAGCTTTCACCATAAAGGATCTAGGGCAGGCTTGATATTTCTTGGGGGTTGAAATTGCTAGATCAAATGAATGTATCTACATCAGTCAGCACAAATATATACATGACATACTGAGAGACACCAATATGCTTGATCTCCTGGAAAACGAAGAAACAAAAAACGGTAAGTAAGTCATCAGCTGAAGCGGAGTACCGAAGTATGTCCACAACAGTATCAGAGTTACGGTGGATATCGTACCTACTTGGGAACCTTCAAGTCGATTTCCAGCTCCCCATCCCGCTGAGTTGTGACAACAAAGCAGCAGAGCACATCGCCGCAAACCCGGTTTTCCATGAACGGATAAAGCACCTTGAGATCGACTGCCATATTGTGAGAAATCAAGTTCTGAAAGGCTTTGTTCGACTTAAACATGTCTCTTCTCGGGAGCAACTAGCAGATTTGTTGACAAAACCTCTCGGCTCATATGCGCACCACCGTTTGATGTTCCGAATGAAACATTTACAAGATGATTCCCCAAATGATGAAAGAGGACAAAGGTGCTACGGGAAAAGAAAAGAAGAAATTGTTTCCAAGGAGACGTAAACTAAAAGCAATGGGACCAGACTCTCTGCCCAAGACACACTTTGAACCAGACTCTCTGCTCAAGACACACTTTGAAGTGACAAGACAAAGTCAGTTTTGAGTTAAAGAACAAGAACCGGCTTTGTCTTGAAGAGGGAGTGTGAAAACAAATAAATATAATATATGTACAACAGCTGAAACGAGTGCCCTTCTCCTGTGTGCATCTGTTAGAAATGCCAGCTGTAAATATTCTAGGAGCTTCTTTTAGTTTTTGATTTTACTTTTTTACCCTTCTTGCACTATATATGTAAATGTAGGGTCAGCTTTAATGAATAAGAAAATAGAGATACTCTCTTTTTCTCACGTACTCTTCTGCTTCGGAGTACCATTAATTTGACAGTTAGTCATGCAATATAACATTCATGACATTTTGATAAGTTCAAATTTTGAGTTATGATAATAGATTTTTAAATGAAATAACTAAGACGAATTAAAATTTTTAACTTATCTAGTTTTAATGAATAGTTAATATTACAACTAATATTTCTAACACATTAAGAGTCGAGACAAATATAAAATATTAATTTGAATAAATTAAACTTAATTAAAAAGATTAAAAACTTTAATCACACAATTTAAAGTGTCTGAACTTATTAAATTAAATATAATTTTAAATTAAACTCTATCTACAAATTAATATTAAAATTTATCAAAAACATTCTTTAACAAAATTAACTTTAAAAATTGTTACTGTTAAAATTATTTTCTTTATATTAGAATCAATCGAATCTGCTTAATTTATTTTTGAAAATATAATTTGATATTATTTAATTATTTTATTTTAAAATCAATTAAATTTTTAATTTTTAATTATTATTTCAAATTATTTAATGAAAATAACCTATGTATTAAAAGTTCTAGTCAATTAGATCATAATTTATTTCCCATTTCTAACCATCTATGATTGACTTTTTTAACTTCAACTTAGAGTTTAAAATAAAGATGACAATCTAACTTAAACCCGGCCCAACCTACCCAACCCAAAGCCAACAGGCCATGGGCCAAGCTCAAGCTAAAGTTGTTTCGGCTCAACTTAGCCCAAGGCCTGATTGAGAGCAACATATTTTATTATAAATGACATTTTTTAAATTTTCTTTTAAAAAACCAACTTGATCTGTTTATAACCCGTCAAGCTAAAGGACGTCATTTTTAAAATTTTCTTTTAAAAAACCGACCAGGCCTAACTCAAACGCCTGAAATAGCCTATGGTCGAGTTGAGCACAAGCTAGGCAATCCCTAACCCATCAAGTCACGAGCCAATCAACTCATAGGTTGGGCCAAGTTAAACCCCAGCCGCATTGCGATCCTTAATTTAAAGCTCTTCTTTTCCAAAGGGGTGTAGGACCCACCCAAACCATTGGTACCCCAAATTCTGGTAATCTCAAAGATACTAATTGCAAACCAGACCAAATTGTCTGGTTACCTGAAGTCCTGCGCAATTTGTAACGATATCTATAAACTTAAATGAAAAGACCCAAGTACAATGATTAAACTCCAACACCTTGAAACCGGCTACAGTTGAGGGATATGACGAAATATACAAGCGCTCTTTTGTAGGTTCAATCACATAAGACTATTACACCGATAATAATATGCCGCCATTGGCATTCACGGTCCAGTAGCATTCCAGAATATTATGAATTTGATCAGGTTGCTTTGTAGTGAAATTCGTCAATTGTAGAGTATATCAGGCCTTCATCTTCAAGTGATCTCATGGATTCCCTGACAAAAAACAAAGTACACGTAAGATTAAGTCGACCTTGCGCAAGAGAGATGAGTGGGGGAGGGGGAAATTACTTGATCTTCTCTAGAGGAAGTTTGAGCTGTTGACAAACTTCATTTATGTGCATTCCTTTTTCCTGTCCGCTGAAGAATAAATCATTCGACAAGTTTCGTTAAAATGGCAGGGACAGTAAGGTTGAACATCAGTCAAACCATTAGACAGGTACATTGAACACATGCAGTTGGGACTAATAGTAGTTCGCTTCAACAAAGAAGGATAAACAATAATTCAGAACTTGTGCAGAACTATCGGAATTAGAACAAGCTATAGCTATATGAAAACTTAGAAAAATGACTTTTGGAAATATTTCGAAGAAAAAGCTACAAAATGAAACTCACATGCTTGAAGATTGTCGCAGACATTCAAGGACCAATTGATCACAGTCCTTCAGTCCATCCACACTGTATTGCCTGGACAACTGAGAAAATACAAGTAGACCGTTAGTTCAAATATTTGTGGAAATGATGCTAATTGGAATGCTTCCTCATTTGGTGCAATACCGGACTTGATATGGCAGTCTGGTATCCACTAGATTCAGTCTGAGATTCTGTCATCTGATGCTGAGTTGTGGCGCCCCCTTGCAGCTTTGATCAAGGCAAATGCATGTCAATCAATAGAAAAAGCACACAACACTTGGAACTACATAATATAACAAGTGATCTTGAGTTCTTTGGCTTGAACGGTTCTAAAAATCAGTACCTGTTTGCAATTTTGCAAATGAGAATAAATGCAATCAAGAAAATGAAAGGTAATCTCATCAAAGTTTGTCAACGGCCTGCAAGAAACAAAGAAATCCAAGTTTCATGTGATGGCATGATTAGTTCTTAACAGAATAAATTTGAGAAGAGGAATACAAATAATTCAAAAGATACGCTGGCCGCTCAAACTTCCAAAGCTAGGAGACACCCAATTTATAGATCTGATTGTTGGTAATTGATATAACGATGTTGGTTTGTTTTTGGAAAGAAATATCATGAAGAAACAAATGCAGGGCAACGTTAACTGAAATTGCAAATGCAAACTTCAAATCACCACTCTACCAAATCTATTTCAGAATTCCCCGGATGTTTCTTCACCGTTTATGCTTGAATAGGACTTCCCAGGTAGATAGCGCAGTTTAGAGGACTCAGTACTTGAACAGAAACTTCTATCTAGAAACCTTGTTGAAGCCATACCTTACAGAGAAAGCAACTAATTGGACCGTGCCTTGGAAACTTTTCAGGTGTCCATTCACACGAACATACATTCCATCCCTTTTGTAAAATAACATTAGAAAATTATAACCTCTCAGCACATAAACCAACACTGCATACTTGGAAATAAGGCAACATAAAAAAGAAAAAGGATAAGAATGAAAACGAAAATGTACCGTATTGCCTCCATTTCCATCGTGTCAAAACCCTCATTTACCCTGTTTAAATAGTCAGTTATATGTGAAGTTGATTCTGGAAATAATACAAGTTTAAGCAAACAGCTTGCGTCTCAGTTCAAGTATTAGTAGGTAGAGGAATGAAACATCTCCTTGTTAACAACTAACACTATTCATCAACTCATATTCATGTTGAAGTATAATGAATTACCATCTTTTGCAACGTATTCGACCGGTTCCATCATCCACGACGAAATTGACGTCAGTAACCTTTTCAGTTTTGTCAAATACCATTCCAACTACCGTAACCTACACCAAAAACATACAAATAATTTCGATTTATGCATTGAAGAAATATACATTTAATGATACCAAAAAGAAAAAGAACTAGCTTCATAGGGACAGAGTTATAGAATACTTACATTGCTTGCATCCACATTATTTATCACAAAGTTGGATTTCTCATCGCCGGATTGAGAAGCTTGGCTGATCTGCTTCACTGTTACCGGAAATAAACCTTGAGAATCCCTACTCTGAAAGAAAGACAGTTTATCGACGAGAGACGGAGGGTTAAGATTTGTAAAGAACGGTACGAATAACAAGCGAACGGAGATCCAACGGCTTACTTTTGCAGTTGATGCAGAGGGATCGGACTGAGTTGGCTGAGAGGAAACAAATCCGCCACCAGAGGAGGAATCGAACTGGCTGCTTGAAAACATCTTTGATGCCTATACTCGGAAACTAGGAGGAGAGAAAGAGGAACCAACTTCGAGTATTTGGAAACATAGACAATCAAGATTACAATTTACAAACATAAAGTCAGCATCTGTGATTGTAGGTTTCCCGCCGACTTGGCGTTTCAGCTTTTACAGTTCCCGCTCCTATTTCCTTCGCGCGTTCACTAACACCTAAAACCCAATATGTATTTAAATTTATAACTAGATTTTATATTAAAATTTTCTTATTTAATTATTATGATTGCTAGGAATTCTTCACTTCAATCAACTTTATAAAATTTCATTTTAATATTTTTATGCTAATAGTTAATTTAAATATACTATGAAGATATCATTAAATTATTATGTTTAATAACATGTTTCATACATAGTAATTAAACTTATAAAAATACGAAGGAATTAAAATTTACCTATTTTATTTTTTCCAATTTTTTAAAATGAAGTTATTATAATTATGGAATATTTCATTTATTCTTCTATGGAATAACTCAACATTGTTTTAGATTTTTTCTTGTACTCTTAAAAAATAATTATTTAGATAATAAAAATATGAAATAATCTTACATTTTATTTGAATTTATTAATCTAAAACTGCGTCTTTTATATTTAATTCTTTCATTAAGTTTTGATGGTTATGTTGATCTAAGTAGGTTTCTTCTTAATGTTGCAAAATATTAAGTGACCAATTCTTCTTATAAGGTTCAATTTGAGTAATATGAGAGACTGTTGACTTTAAACCATAAAGTTGTCTATACTCATTTTTTGTACTTTGAATCAAAATGAATTTAATAGAGTTTAGTTGTGTGAAACCATATATGATATTTGACACAAGACTATAGATCACATTTGAAGATATGGATCAAGTAAAAGAAAGTATGTTTATTTATCAACGGGAGTTATTTCACTTGAAGCTTGATGACTTCATATCTAAAACGTATACTCATTTCTTCAATACTATCAACACACTAAAAGGATTCGGAAAATCTGACTCCAATGTTGAGATGGTTAGAAAGTTTATTAGATGCATGCCAAAGCTTGGAAGTCTAGGGTGATGACAATAAAAGAAGAAAAAAGTAGTTAAGCAATTAACCACGAGATAAATTAATTGGCTTTTTACTTCACTATAGGATGAGATAAAACAAAAGGCAATGCTTTCAAAGCTCATAAGGAAGAAAGTGATGATGACTAGACCACAACCTTAAGAGAAAGTGGCGAGAGGATATCACACTCAGTTCAAATGGTTCCTTAAGAAAAACAAGGAAAAAACGATAGAAGGAAACAAAGGTGAAGGTAAGTTAAGAAAAAGGCTATTATAAATATATAAAAAATGCCATTTCAAGAATTAATCCCCAAACCTTAAAGAGAGCAAGCAGATAGATTAAAAAAGAATACAAAAAGAAAGAGGTGATGAAAGCATCGTGAGATAAATCAGGTGAATCCTAAAGACAAGAAAACGAGCAAAAGATTAACCCAACATTTGTTCTATGACATATGAAAATTAGGTAAAACCTCCATATTAGCTTAAGAACAATAATGATGAGTTAGCTTATTATGAATTGATTGAGAAATTATAAAATCATGAATAAGGAGAGAAAAAGATCATCTTGAAAGTGTAAACACAAAAGGAATTAGACACATGCATGAAAGAGAATAAGATATTGAAAAGGGGTTATATAAAGCACATGCATCTTTACATGAGTCTAAAAGCACTAGCATAAAGCGTGCATCCAACCGTGCATAGCTGTGCATCCAACCGTGCATACCAGAAAAATGTGTAACTAATGTATACATGGCTGTGTAAGTATATACACGACTTGTATCTTCCAGTTCTTGCTGAAATGTTGTTCTTCTTGTAATTTCTTGTTTAATCCTCTCCTTAATCCATCTTGTTCCATAAGGATAATTGAGTTTGGACATCAATAAGTTGGCTTAAGAAGTATGCTCTTAACTCATTTTACCTTTTATGCTTCCAAATTGTATCTAAAACCAAATATGAACTAAAATGAATGTTTTAAACATTTTAAAGCATTATCCATTAAGTGTCATAGAGTAAATGTATAAATAATCAAGTGCACATAAATATAACTTAAGACAAGAACAAACTTCTTTTATGTTAGTGTGAGAATTCTACTTAAATAATTGATAGCTTGCTCATGGCATGCCTCATTACTCTAAGCTAATAAACTCCCAATAGATTCCTCTGCAATAGAAATATACAACTTTAAGAAAATTCCTTTTTGAGAAGGCATTAACACTATGGTTAGGTACTCTTTGATACTATCAAATGTTGCCTGATGCCTTTCCCCTAATAGAATTTCTTATAGTTCTTCAACCTTAATAAGTCTAATTGTTTTTCTTTCCAAATTAGCAATCAATCTTCTTATGTAGTTTACCTAGCCTAGAAATCTCTAAAGTTTCATCTCATTATGAGGTAGTTTTGCTTAAAGAATTGCTTTTTCTTTTTTTTTTTTAATCTAGCTCAATTCCTCTATTGTGAACTAAAAACCTTTTTAACTCTGTCCTCTTCTTTTCTTCATCTCTATTTTTAGGACATTCATCACAAGAAAGTTTGTGAATTCGTACTGGCTTTG
Organism: Erythroxylum savannarum; assembly: GCA_025629945.1. Classification (NCBI taxonomy): domain Eukaryota; kingdom Viridiplantae; phylum Streptophyta; class Magnoliopsida; order Malpighiales; family Erythroxylaceae; genus Erythroxylum; species Erythroxylum savannarum. The sequence goes on from JAOTAW010000203.1 coordinate 17,701,155, forward strand.
GCTTTCACTGCATTAACTTTAGTATAGAATGGTTGTTAATCGACCTAACTGATCTTCATTGCCTTTCCATAAAAGTAGAAGTTGATGAAGAGATGATAAAATATAAAAGTTGGAATGGGTCCCATTTTTTCCCAATAAGAGTTGATAACTGGCATGATTGTCAATGACAAAGAAATCAGTTAGAGAAGACTTTCCTCCTACTATAATATTCGCAAGGAGAACTCCACATGCTTTGGTAGTTTCTCCAGTGAATGCAACATCATATAGTTTAATTGGGATTAAATCTACATCGTCTTTGCCTAAAGCTATTATCATTTTAATCAACATAATGTTTACTATTGACCCATTATCAATCAAAGCTCTTGAAGTTGGCCTACCATTGATGTGAGCCTTACTATATAGAGGTCTTATATATTGCTTTATAGCATTAACTAGGTTTTTTAGCACTACTTTCTCTAGAATTCTTGGTCCTACTGCCAATACTAATACTTTTGACTCTCATTTTCTAGAAAGGAATTACTCCTTCTTTGTATAAGATTTACTAAATGAAGCATAATGTTTTATGAAAAAAAAAACAATATGTGGTATCCTAATGGGAATATTTCCAATCATAGTGAATTCATTGGGAGGAAACTAACTTTATGTGAACTCTAGGATTTTTTTTTAATCTTACTTTGCCTCTCACTGATGACTTCTACCTATCCCTTCTTATTATTAGGGTTATTAGTATTATCTTCTAAGATGATAAGTCTAATTAAGGTTGTTTTTTTTAAGTTGGTTTTTTCAATAGTAAAGGTTTGCTTCTTTCCAGCCTAATAGTAAACCTCTGTCACTAAAGCCTTCTTTTTTTAGTTTGAGTCAAGGGTACTATATTCTTGAGATGCCTAACTCATTACTATTATCAAGATGATGACACCCATAGTGGTACTATAACCTAGGGTTGTCTACATTGAAAACTTGGGATTTATAGATCATATATTTGTCTGAAGACTTGAATGAATTCTATTTAGTTATTTTGCCATAAAATTTCAACTTTTCACTAGATTCTAACAATACGTTGATTTTTGGCCCTAGCACTAGTATTTAAATTATCGTTAGAAAAAAATGCCTATATCAGAACTTAATGTTGATGCTACATGCTCCTCCACAATCTTCAGCTTCTTTTTTAACATCTAGCGATAGGCATAAATCAAATTTAATGACATTAATGACTGCAACTAGTGTGAATGGGTTTTCATATATCAATATAGTTTGGTTAACTTCATCGAGTAATAGAAACCTTATTGATTCAATCTTGGACCATATTTCTGAACCCTCAATATGAATTCATTGGGTTACTCTATGTATTGTGATATTTACAATAGTCTTGATGTCTGATCTCTTCTTTTTTGAGAATTCTAATAAATTTTTCTTGCAATAAAAAATCAAGCATCTCCTCTATCTTAGAGTTGTCAAAGGTGTACTAAAATCAAAATTTTCCTTTTGACTTTAAGAGATTTATACTTTAAAGAGGGATAGGTTTGAGGAATGTTGATTACAGTCTCTGCCGAATTGTAAGAATTCATCTCTATAACATAAGTACCTAGTAAATTCTTCTTTTAGTGTCCTTCTTCTTTAAGAAGTTCTCCATATTTAGACACCTTTGCTGCTAGCACTTAGAAATCACAAAATTACATCCCTTGGAATTTCTTTTACAATTTAATATCAAGACCTATTCAAGCTAATTTCATATATTTGATTTCTAGTAGTACAATCCGACATTGACTTTTCATCTTCTTGAAATGAGTGATGGAACATGTTAGCATTCTCTCCACTTTTTTGAGTAAGTCTAGATAACTCATCTATACTAACTTTAGGATCAGTCCAAAAAAACTGAGTATCAAACAATCTTTCCACTTTAACTCAAGAAAGGATATAATTCTTGGAAAACATACTATATTAAAAGAATGTTGCACCTATTAATGAATTTGGGAACATCTTGAGTTTAAAATTATTGAAGTTTTCATAATTGGCTAATTATTAGGGATTGAAATAGGTCGGGCTAGGCTGGGCCTAATATCAGGCTCGGGAGGCTTAACAAGTATTTTTTTAAAAAATTAAAACATCGTCATCTTGCCATGGTTGTTGGTCCTCAGACCAGGCCTAGGCCCAATTTCCAAGTCTACTAATTCTCCACATTATACAATGAATCTAGCAATATGCTCAATGGTTGATTATCCATCTTCAGTAGAAAATAAGTTGAGTTTAGGAATTTTATAACCATAAGAATAAGGATTCTTGTGGTCAATATGCTCTTAGTAAGGCTTATGGAATTTTAGGTGACCAAACTGTCTTAAACTGGGTCCATATAATTCCCGGACAACTTCCATATCGACTTGTAATCTTACTTGAAGGAGCTGGGGAGGGGGAATAATAAGATTGAGATTTACTGCTACTGTAAAATCCCACCCCCAATGGAAAGGGTAAAATAGTAATTTGGAAAGGGCCGAGAGTGTTTAGTATTGTGTTGCAATATTCATGCATACCATTACACGTGAATAGTGAAATTGCACATGAAAACAACTGTACATGTATTCATGACATTTTCCGGTATACGTGCCTAAATGTAAATTTTTGTGAAAAATATGAATTCGTGCTTGAAAAATTATTTGGAGTGGACTGTTATGTGTTTTGCATTTTTGGTCAATTTTGAGAATTTTCTGGAAATTTTCAGGGAAAATTTTCAGACCGAAAAAATCGCCAAGTGGCGAACTGAATGGTTTCTGGTACTGGAAATTACTGTTCAATGGCACGAAAAAATTTGATACATGATTTTAGGATTTATTAATTTGAGCCATTGAAAATTGGGAGACAATTGGAGTAGAAATTGGAGATAAAATGGACTAGGTACTAAAGTGGACCAATTGGAATCATAAGGAATTGACATGTGGCATGCCACTTGCCCCATCATTGATATAACCCATGAATTTGTCATTCAAAGACCCACCATTCACGAGACATGTGGCATGTCACTTGTCCCTCCATTTATATTTGTCATTTAAAGACCTCCCATTCACGACATTCATCTTCTTCATTTCCTTTTTTTTCATTTGCTCTCTCCATCTTCGACAATCTCTTCTCCAAAGCAAGATGAATCTTGTCCATCTTTAGCTACATAAACATCTTGCTATCTTCTTTTATTCTTTTAAAAGCAACCTAACCTACTCCACCTTATTTAGTGATGATCGTGTGTGTGGAGTGTTAGGGTTTCAAGGTGATGTGAAAACATTGAAGATAAATCAAGTAAGTAACCTTTTCTTTTTCATGACTTTGATGAATGGAGCATATTTGATGACCTTTAAGAGCGAGATGTTCATGATAGGAGGATGGGTATATGCTTAAAACATGGATACAAAATGAGTATGGGTTTATCTCTTGCTTGTGTTTTGATGGGATAATAGATTAGGGAATGATAAAATGATAATTGATTGTGTGTGTGTGCTGCCATCTTATGGCTAAGTGGTTAAGTGAAAGTTTGGATGAAATTATGAGTGATTTAGGGACTAATTGGGATGCTTATTAGTGTAGAATTGGAATTGGAATGATAGAATTTGGCTTAGGTATAAAATCTGGAAAATGTGACTTGTACATGTTCCAATGTTTTGATCATAACTCTTTGTGTGGTTAAGAAAATGAGGTGAGGCTTGTCCTAAATTAAACTTGAGACATTTGGATAGAATTCATATGAAGGAAGTTCTGTCCAATTGTGGCTTGCAAGGTTTTGAATTTGGCCTTGAAAATGAGTTATAGTTGCTGTATGAACAGTAACAGAGGAAGGGAACTTGAAACTTTGATGAATTTTTCTAGATTGATTTATGATGAATTGGTGAAATTGGTCTTACTGAAAGTTGAAGCCTATCTTGTTATCTTTCCATTTCCACTAAGTATGTAATTTTTCGATATCTAGGTTAAGAGTTATGGCTTATTAATTGTCAACTGTTTATGTGACCAAAGCCTAAATGTAGGTTTTGTGAGTATTGTGCTTGGAAGCCGATTTCTTGACTGTTGTGATTTTAACTAGCTCATTTGGTCTTATGGAAAGTTTTAGGGGACGGAATTATCTTTAAAATTAGGTATAGTATGCTAAATTTGGATGTGAGAGTTGTGAGTTATGAATTTGCAAATTTTGGATTTGGTTTAGGTAATATGCTGACTGTACAAGGTGAAATAGGGCAGAACGCTTAAGTGAGTTGTTGACCCATTTACAATTGAATTTGGTTCCATGTTGTTCATGAAATGGTAGAACATGTTTTTATCTTTCTTTTGACATAAAGCTTGTAATGTTTAGCTAAGGGAATGGGAAGTTATGCTCTTTGGAAGAATGCTGTACCGTTTGGAACATTTTGATTAGGCAGTGACTTTGATTGAATTTTTGACGCCTTTATAGGTGAGTTTAGTTTTTGTGTCCTTCATGAAAATTGTATAGATCTCTTTTCTCTATGTAATAAACACCAATTTGGTCCAATTTGGAGTTTGGAGGAAGGAGCTATGCCCTGTGGAAGTTGGTAGGTCGGAGGAAGTCAGATCTGCCATTGTAGTAGAGTAAGTCGACTTGCATCCTCAGATAAGTCGACTTGGATATGCACAGTAGCATAAGTCGACTAGGATTCTCAGGTAAGTCAACTAGCACATGCACAGTAGAGTAAGTCGACTAGGATTCTCAGGTAAGTCGACTAACACATGCATAGTAGAGTAAGTCGACTAGGATCCTCCGACTAGTCGACTAGGACATGTAACTTGTCCGTCCGACCTCCGATTGACCTGATTCTCGAGGCGTCGGATTCATAAGACAATTGTCTACCTCTCCATGTGGATTTGTAGAATTTTGAAATTAAATTGAAATTGATGAATTGAATCAAAGTGAAGGGACCGGGTAGCGATATTTGGACCTTTTGACATCCGAATTGAGTGATTTTCGTGTCGATGGTTTCCTATATCATAGGGGAACCGTTTATAATGTGATTTATGGAATGATACCGGGAATGTCACGAACCTGCATTGTACACATTTTATTTCCTACATGTGCATTATTACATATTTCGAATCGCACAGATTGTGATATATGTGTAATTGAATTGTTATAGAGGCACAATTGGAACGTCAAGCCACGGACGTTGCCGAGGTGAGTAACCTAGATTGGTTCCCTCAATTAATATATGTTTACTGTGG
>JAOTAW010000203.1:17712871-17724790 GCA_025629945.1 Erythroxylum savannarum
GAGATATGTCTTATTTTCTTATAATGAAAACTAAAAATAAAAAGGAAAAATATTATTTTCTTAAATATTTTTTAAAATGGTACAAGATCTAATAGTATGGTAGAAAAAATGTATTATATTTTTATTTTCTATAAGAAGCATACAAAGGAGATCAAATTTAACATAGAGAATTACATGAGCATGAGTACTCCTACACATCAAAACAAGAAGTTAGGTAAGGACGTCGGAGCAAACCAACTGAATGAACATTTTACAAAAGTTTAATTAACTTTTTAATATATCTCATCACAATATTTTTTGATATCTTGTATGATGTAAGTTCACATTTAAGATTTATGAATTGTATAAATGAATTTTAGTTTAAAGAAGCAAAAAAAAAAAGGTTCTAAGATATATCAAAGGGACCTTAAGTTATGGTATCAAATTCTATTTGTTTTAAAGTTTCATGTTGCAAAGTTACTCTCGCAGTGATTAGGTAGGGTCTTTAAATAAAATAAAAATCTGCTCAAGCTAATATTTCAGCCTTGGATAAGGAGTATTTACCAGTTGTTCAAAAAGGTAGGAGATAATTGCACAATCAATATTTAAAGCATAATTTATAGCAGTCACAACAGTTTTTAATCATACATTGTGGCTAATAAAAGCTCTAATTAGTTTTCACTTAGAACAAGATACATGTATAGAGGTGATGTTAGGTGTTACAAAGGTTTTCCTTCAAGCACGAACTTGTCCCACCAGGCGCCAACCCCTTTGCACGACAATCTCACTTAGCTCCGTCAAAGCAAGATTCAACCTTGTTCCGTGATCGTCGACCAACCTACTTGTTCTCGAATGACTCACGACCCTTGCAGTGTTTCACTCTCACACCCTTGCAAGAAAACTATGAAAGAACTAAATATTCATGGCAACAATAAGAAAATGAGAAAGAGATACGACAAACCCCAACCTTGATTACTTCCCTTAAAGTATACAAAGGAATACTCTCTCAATCTCTAAGTGTCTCCCATACTCACGTTTTTAGTGTATCTAACTCTCACCCTGAGAAGAGCAAGGCTCAAATGGGCTATTTATAGACTTCTCTATATGACTAAGTTAGAATCTTAATAGAACTCTACTAACTAAGATCACAATTTTATCCTATCTTATCCTTATTAGATTACATCATACTAACCAATAGATGACATCTACATCCAATTAAGACTCTATCTAATAAGATTAAGCTACATCACAATAACAAAATAAATGATTACATTTACTAGGAATGATCTGTCCATATCCACGAAGATCTCCTTTATCTTTAGATGATCCTTCCGTATGATCTTTATCTTTTAGAGCTGATGTCCATCTATTGTGATCTTATTCGCTACATCATCCAAGAATCTCCTCATTTCTATCCGTTGATGATGATTCATCCAAGCCAAAAGCACACTGGTTCGTCCAATGCTTACCTATGGTAACTCCATTAGCCATGGTCCGTCCACTTGAACACACACTAAGTCTTTAGTCTATCAAGAACTTGGCCTTTGCTAAATTAGCTCGTACAAGGTCTGAAACTCTCCCAAAACTCGCACCATACTCGATCTACTTGCTAAGTCACCTTAGAACTCTCCCATATTCCTATCATGCGTGTGATCTACCTAACCTTGCACTTGATATCCATCTCAAGCCTTCTTTTGGTCTCACATCCGAATCTTGCATCTCTCAAAGATTTTCGCCAATGTGTACTAATGCATAGTAATGCTTAACATTACCCCTTTTCTTCCTTACCTCCTCGCAAGTCTTTGCCTTATTCCATTGTTACACATGTTGAACACTGGTCAAGGCTTGTTAATGCCTGCACAATTTCACTATTACGACTTAGGGGTCTAACAAACCACCCCCACTAAAAGAAATCAACGCCCTCGGCGAAATAATCTATAGACACTCCTCCGAATGTGGTTTCCTCGAAGACTCCTTTTCCATTGGCACATCTCCCACGTACCATATCCCCTCTCGATCGGGTGTCTCCTTGTTTTTGTTCAGACGCTCCTTCACAAAAGGCCCATTGTGCCCAACACAGCATAACTATTGAGGTAGACTTCTTCCGTTGAGTCCTCCTCTCCCTTTCTTTGATCCTTCGCAACCATGGAATTTACTTTCTCTTCACCCACCTTCCATCTTAGGAATTCTGGAGCAAAATGCGGGTCTTCATAAATGAAACAAGCAACATCCCTTTTTGATTGTTTCTTACCTTAAGAAGATTCACTTACCTTCTCCTTGCCTCTCTCTGAGCCATTCCGCATCCTACCATTATTCTTGCCCTCGTAGCTAGTTCGAATCAGTGGTTGCATTTGAAGATCCACCAAGGCATCCGCAGCCGTTATCGCGCTTAAGAGGTCCTTCACGTTTTGCCTTCGAAGCTACAATTGTGCCCAACCTTGCAAGCTACTTATGAAGTTGAACAACTTGTCCTCCTACGACATGTTCCGCATGTCCAACATCGAATATGTGAATTTCCTCACATACTCCTGCACCGAGTCGTCTTGCTTCAACCTCTTCAAAGCTTTCCTCGCAACCCATAAAGTGTCATTAGGGAGGAACTAATCTGTTAACTCCTTCTTTATCTTCTCCCTTATTTTATAGGAAGTCAACTCACATTGATATCATTGGAAGTCCTCGTTCTCTACCACAGCTTTGCATCCCCTATTAGGTACATTGTTGTGATCGACACATTCTCAAAGTTAGCCACCTTTTCCGTTACAAAGGACTACTCCATATTCCACAAGAAATTTTTAAGGTTCTTAACACTCCGCTTACCTTCAAAAATTTGTGGCTCTCGCACCTTCACCAAAGTGCTTTTCCCTCATTCAATGTCCTGTGTTGCAATGGCACGCCTTAAGGTCGCTACCTCGAACCTAAACTCCTTTTATTCCTTCATCAACTCCGCTATTTAATGCTGCAACTGTTGGATTCGCGCCTCCAACATCTCAAATTGAGTGTTGTAAGAAGTGACCTCCTCCTCTCTTTGAGGAATCGTCCCAATGAGTGCCTCTACTTAGTTGACACGTTATGTCAAATTGCTGCCTCCCACCATCTCAAACTATGACTCTGATACCAGTTGTTATAAAAGTTTTCCTTCAAGCAAGAACTTGTCCCACAAGATGCGTAACCCCTTTGCACGACAATCTCACTTAGCTCCATTAAAGCAAGATTCAGCCTTGTCCTGTGATTGTCGACCAACCTACTTGTTCTCAAATACCTCACAACCCTTGCAATATTTCACTCTCACACCTTTACAAGAAAACTACGAAAGAACTAAATATTCGTGGCAATAATAAGAACACGAGAAAGAGATTAGACAAATGCCAACCTTGATTACTTCCCTTAAAGTATACAAAGGAATACTCTATCAATCTTTAAGAGTCTCCTACACTCACGTCTTTAAGTGTCTCTGACTCTTACCCTGAGAAGAGCAAGGCCCTAATGAGCTATTTATAGGCTCTTCTAGATGACAAAGTGTCTGTTTGGATGAGCTTATAACAGTAGAGCTTTTGTCAGTAGAGCTTTTCTGATAAGAGCTTTTTTAAAAAGCCAGTTAACTGTTTGGCTGTCAATTAAAAAAATAGCTTTTTAAAAAGAGCTTCATATAGTAGACTGTTTGGCAACATAAAAATAAAAAGCATTTTTATTAATTTTACCTATATTTTATTTTATAATAAAATTATTTATGCTAAATAATATTAAATAATTAAATTTATTAATATTAAATAATTAAATAGATACTATGTATTAAAAAACAAAAATTATTTTTTGTAATTTTATAAAATTATAAAACAAATAAATAAAAATTTTACTAAATTTTAAAATAAAAATAAATACCCTAATTGTTATTTTGAAAAAAAGAAAAGGGATAAGATTAAAAAACCAAATAAAAGGGTCACACGAATTCCATGGCTTACACTACAATCTAGAAAAGGGTAAATTCCTAATCTGTCCCTGTCTTCAATGTGTTCATCAAGTGTCTTTTTACTGTTAACAAGCAAAAGCAAGAAAAAAGGTAACGATACTTCCCAGAATATCCAGACGAAGAAATAAAGAATCCGTTAAAGCTAACTCCAAGAACAAGAAGTTAGGGAAACAACACTCCAACCTCAAGCTTACTACTAACTACTACATTGACGAAGACATGTTCTTGTAATAAACCAAAACTTAAGTCTCTTCATTTTGCAGCTACATGGATATTTCCACACACATGGGACTACTTTTAAGCAAAAATTGATACCATGAGATTCCTATCTATTCTTCTTCAGATTCCTCTCCACGTTTCAGCAACCAAACTTTCGGGTACAGACAACAACGCCAGGATGAACCATCTCCACTGACGGCGAAGGAAAACTCGGTTCCTACTAAGGGTCGTCCTCAATCTTCGTCATCAACTTTAAGGTCACAGGATGGTGCTATTCTTGGCAAGTCTTATATGGACATAGAGTCGATTTACGATCTTGATAAAGAACTGCGAAGAGGGCAGTTTGGCAAGTCTTATGTGGACATAGAGTCACTTTTCTTTACGTAAGTGACGGAGCTTCTTCGTAAGTGACGGGAATTTAGTTTTCTGAAAAAGTTAAAATTTTGGGCTTTTTTGAAAAGCACTAAATTTTAATTTTTGAAAAAGTTGTATTTGAGTTTTTAAAAAAACTATTTTTACTTCAAAAGTGATTTTCAATATTACAGCCAAACACTTACTTTTTTCTTAAAATAACTTTTGTGATAAAAAAAAGTTCTTTTTGATCCTCCAAAAGCTGAACCAAATAGGCTCTTAAAACAACGAGACAATCAAAAAAATAGTTGAGTTATTTTTGAATGCTAGGATATTCAACAAACATTAAACTGCTGTTGAAGAAAATGCTAGACGATTATTCACGAAGTCAGATTATTATTAATTTATTATATGCACTAGCCAAGAAAACAGTATCTGTGGAGATGTGTTCCAAGCTTTCAATTACGAAGTGGACATAGTTTCTCAATTAGTTCCTTCTAAGTGGGGTCTATAGGGGATTGAAGTGGGCTTCATAGACTTGATTCTGCCTCGTAGCCTGATGTTGTATGCAACCCGCAACTTTGCGCTTTTAAGTTGTCAAAAAACGGAGAAGAATGGAAAGAAAAGGTCAAACAGCCCAAACTGAAAGCGAACCAGAGAAACAACAAAAAAAGAGAAAGGGAAAGCGTGGGAGAGAAAAAGGTTACAGACTTACAGTTGGGTAAATATATAAAAGAAAAACCCAATATTTGAGAAATTTTATTGGCATTGCTCATCCTCGTCCTCGTCCAGGAGAGAGAGAGCAGAAGCATCTGGACCTTCTTCTGCTTCTTCACTGCCCTTTGTGTAGGTAACCCAACTCAGCTCTATCCAGAGTTTCCTGATATTCTTTCTATTGATTACTGATCTCTTATCACAAAACTTTATTTACTGGAAGGGATTCTCGTGAAATCTATCTGACCTTGTTCACGAAGCTCCTCCAATCTTTTTCACTATTGGTTAGGGTTTCTAATTAGTTTGTTTTCTCTCATTGTTTTGCAAATTTCGATAAAAAGTAAGCATAATTTCGTAATTCACATACATACAATTCTCTTTCAAAGTAGGTTAATGAGATGTACTAAATACTGTTCAATGAGAAGCCGTTGTATGGTCAACTTTGTTAGGAATGCAATGCAGGACAGCAGGAAGCCTATGTTCATGGGACCAAGAGTGAATACTGACTTTAGCTTTAACCAGAAGCTGAATTACTTTCCTTTGGATTTTGCGCAGCTTCATTCATGAAGAGAGAAGAAAGGAAGTTGTATTTCTCACATCGTAGCCCTCCATTCACTCAGTCATCTTTCTTACTGGCTTTTGTGAACTAAGACTCGACCTACTGGCCCTTTGACTTGTTGAGCTCTTGAGTTTTAACTTTTCCGAGTAAAGGGCTCTTATTATGCCTGCTGTTTAAGTACTCTTGCCCAGCTATATCATCTAGCAGGTGGGATGCTCAGAATGCGTACTTGTTTGTTAATTACTCTTGTCTGGCAATATCACCCAGCAGGTGGAAGTCTCAGAATGCATGCTTCTTGAGTAACTACTCTTGTCCAGCAATTTCATCCCACAGGTCGGCTTCTGGCAACTTGTATATTTCTATTGAAATATGAGTCAGAGTTAAAGGCAGAAGTTGTTAGTTTCTGTAACTTAGTACTGCTTTTCTTGCTTTTGTTCATCAGGACAATGCCTCATAAAGGGAAATATGGGGTTGACTTTGATGACTACGGAGATTATGACTATGACTATGACGATGGCTATGACGCAGAGGATAATGGTCAGTAGGAATGAATACACACGTTGATTTGGTTGATGATGTATATGCTTCATGCTTCGAGTGACTAATCATCACTTCCCTTTCTGTAATAATGGTCTTTTTTCTTGTTGCTTTCTACTCATGCTGATTCCAGTTTACAAGTTGGTTCCCATCCTATTAAACCTGGTATCTTTTGATACGGATTATAAATAAATAAAAAAACTTTTTAAAAATTATATTCTTTGCCTGGATTATTAATTTGAACAATCATAGAAGCTCTCTCTCAACACACTCATTTTTCTGCGATGTTCTCTATAGAAAGGTTCTAGACTTATGAGGGACTTACTTGAGCTATTTTCCAACAACTCTCTAGTTTACATATTATCTTGGCCTTTTCTGGACACTGCTGGATAAGAGATGGTCATTCATCTGTTCTTTTTACATTCTTTTCCTGTCATAGTTTATTTGTGCTTGATCTTGATGATATAGTCTTCATAAGCTTTACATTCCTATTGTGAAGGCCAGCTTTTCTATGTTTCTGAATGTGCTGTTGATTCTCTACAGAGTTTCTGATAACCTACTTTCTTCATTCTTATTCCTGCAACTGCAGAAGTGCCTAAGCCTAAGCAAGAAACCAGTAGGCCCACGGTATGGCGTTGCTCGATTTGCACATATGACAATGATGAAAGCATGCCCATGTGTGATATTTGTGGGGTTATTCGTAATCCTGTGTCAGGCAACTACAGTATTGGTGAAAAGAGAGTGTGTAAGTGGTTCTTATATCCCTTCTATTATCATCCCTATCCAACCTTTAATATGAAAAGTGAGCAATGATGTCGGTTGAGCTTCATGTACCATGATTTTTGTTTGATTCCATGCTAATTGATTCTGTATTGTTTCTGAAAAGGAGGCATAGATCTAGTCATAGTTTTTACCAATAATATCAATGTCAAATACTTGTCTTGTTATCAGCATACAGACAGCTTTTTTCCTGCTCTTGTTGTTTAGGTTTCCTCTGAAGTTGGTTGTCAGTTTATAGAATAGATCTCTTTCATGCAGTTGATGGTATCGGCAAAGACACTGGAGTATCCATAATGGCCAAGTCTCTTTTTACACAGTTGCCACATCGAGCACCTGATAATGCTGTAATAGGTCAACTGCAGAATGATGATATTATGGCAGAAGGGGGCAATAACTTCCTGAGGCATGGGAATTTCCGAGGAAATTTTCATGAACTCCTTAAAGTTTTTAGTTCTAAGAACCGTTCACATGTTAACGTAGGTCTGAACATGTCTGACTGGTGAATGTAAATTATATGACATGTAAAGCTAATTCTTCTAGAAATCTTTGGTCCATTCAGCTATCTGTATTACAGCCAATGGCTGTTTCTGAGTCAGCTTTCAATTGTATTTGTCTTAAATATCACTACATCTGTCCAGCATAGTTTAACCTTGATATGTTTATTATACAGTTCCTTTCAAGTTTGATGTGCCATCTCCAGATGATATTGTTGCTAGTGGACTTCATTCCTCCAAAATGGGTTTCAAAGGTCCCCTTCTTTATTGTGCCTTTTGATAGATCAAATTATGTTGTGCCAATGAATTCATAACTGATATGGTGAATTAGGAATCACTGTTGTGCAAGCGTAATCTTAATCATACCCTTTGCTAGAAGTGTAGTTTTTACATTGGGTATTTTGTTTTCTTAAGGGAGAATAAATATGTAGTTTTGGATGACATTGCTCTAGTTGGACTTGCTCTTGTCACGAAGATCATAATTTAATTTTCTTTTTATTGAGAGTAATATGAATAAATTCCAGTTTCCTGTTTGTACAATTGTCATTAACCTAGATTTTCTAGAGGATTATGACCCTGGATTTATACAATTATATAACAGGCATGTGTATGCATATGAAACATTCTAATCTTTTCTTTGCCACAAATTTTTATTTAGGTTAGTGTTGATTTGGTGAAAATTGTTGGATCTTCTATACAATATCAATTCTTTGTAATTTTTCTTAATTCCTTGTTGCTGGCAGCTAACGTTCTCAAACTTCAATTGCTACAGTTTCTTCAGGAGATAGTGAGAAGAAAGATGCAACTAACACATCTAATATTAAAAGGTCAGATGGCATATCTCAGTTATCAAAAGAACAAGGGTTCAACCCTGACGAGAGCGATCACTCAATTAATGGAGTGGCTCATGCACATGAAAGTTCCAAACACAAAGATGGCTTATTGACAACATCGAAAGGTAGAACAAAGTTCAAGAAAGATGACAATCTTTCAAAGAATAAACCCGATCTTAAGTTCAGCAAAGAAATATCTGATCGTTCACTTGCATCAACGCTAAAGGGCAAACAGAAAATTGTTGGGGATAGCACTTCATCAATAAAAGAAGGCAACACCCTTGGTCTTGCCAGCAACTTGGGCAACATTTCTTTGACTAATCAATCTGAGGTTCCAAGTTACATTAGTACTAAAAGAGCCAAGCCACCTACTCAATATCAACCTGATAAGTGGATGCTCCCTGATAAAGCAGAAGATAGATTGACTCAGTTGAATCTTGCAATTGTAAGTCAGATACATGCTTTTAGTCATACATTCTAGGGTATTGGTGGTAAGTAATTTGATATTTTTTGTTTTTTATAGGTTGGCCATGTTGATTCTGGAAAATCGACACTTTCAGGCAGACTGCTGCATCTTTTGGGGCGTATAACACAAAAAGAAATGCACAAATATGAAAAAGAGGCAAAAGTACAGGTAAAATTATCATGACCTGATCTTTTTTCTAACGGAATTATGGTATTGGTTTAATTTGAATTCTAATTCAAGCAGGGCAAGGGGTCCTTTGCTTATGCTTGGGCATTGGATGAGAGTCCTGAAGAAAGAGAAAGAGGAATAACAATGACAGTGGCTGTTGCGTATTTTGATTCCAAAAAATTTCATGTGGTTGTGCTTGACTCGCCAGGCCATAAAGATTTTGTTCCAAACATGATTTCAGGAGCAACACAAGCTGATGCTGCAATACTGGTGATAGATGCCAGTCTTGGTGCTTTTGAGGCTGGTATGGATGGCTCTAAGGGGCAAACAAGGGAGCATACCCAGCTTATTAGGAGTTTTGGAGTTGATCAGATCATTGTAGCAATTAACAAAATGGATGTAGTGGAATACTCCAAGGATCGTTTTGAAGTGATTAAAGGTCAACTTGGAACATTTCTTCGTGCTTGTAATTTCAAAGATTCCTCCGTGTTCTGGATTCCGTTGAGTGCTATGGAAAATCAGAATTTAGTAGCTTCTCCTTCTGATGTTCGTTTGTCATCCTGGTGAGTCTGCCCTCCTAGAAAAAGCAGATTACAATTTTGATCACTGTTGTTTGGCTTTTGCATTCTTTGAGATAGTAGGTTCTTAAATGAATTGCCTTTTATAAAACTAAATATTAGAAATGGGAACTAGGGTTTTCAAAATTGACTAATATATTGTGGAATTGCAGGTATTCCGGGCCTCACTTGTTGGATGCAATTGATTCCTTCCAACCTCCCTCAAGAGAGTTCTCGAAACCTCTTCTTATGCCCATATGTGATGTTGTTAAAACAACTTCACAAGGCCAGATTTCAGCATCTGGTAAATTGGAGGCTGGAGCCCTCCGAAGTGGTTCAAAGGTATGGATTAGTGATCCAGGAGTACTTTAGACTTCTAATTTTTATCAAGTTTTCCTTAGTTAGCTTACTTATTTTTCTTTCCTATGAACTATCATCCCCATTCTTGCCCTACTTTGATGAAAATAGCTTCCCTAGCCTCTCTTCCTACATCAGTAGTTTGTTTATTAATCTTGGAAATGTGAGTTCATGTCAAGGATATTCGAGGGAAGAGTCTTAAAGGATGCTTTACAGGGTTTTCATTTATCATCAAACATACGAGCATTTAGCAATATAAAATTGTTGAACGTATGAAGTATGAAGGTGATATTGTGGATATGTTTTCTTTCTTGTCGTTTGCTGAATATATCAAGTATGGACATGATAAATTTCCATAGAATTAGTTATGCTTTTACATTTCTTTCCGTAGAAGTTTGTCTTTTGACTTTCTTTAATATAAAGCTTAATGCTGCATAAGAATTAAAATGTGATTGGAATCTGATTTGATTATTATAACCATTCCACGAGTGCACAGAATTCTTCGTTTTTCTGTTGGCATTTAGGATCTGAGCCATCTGGCATATATTGGTTACTTCATGTACAAAGTACAGTGCTGATGCTTGCAGCTTGTTGGTTTTTGACTTTTTTGGATACAGGTGTATTGATTTGTTCATCTCCTTAACCCTGCTCCATAATGATATTATATTCACAGGTTTAATGTGTGATGATGCAGGTTTTAGTTATGCCATTTGGAGATGTAGGAACAGTACGTTCTGTGGAGCGGAAATCAAAGGCTTGTGGCATTGCAAGAGCTGGCGACAATGTAATTGTCAGTCTATTGGGCATTGATGGAAGTCATGTGATAGCTGGAGGTGTTCTATGCCACCCTGACTTCCCAACTACAGTTGCAAGACATTTGGAGTTAAGGGTACTTGTCTTAGAGGGTGCAACCCCAATTCTGAAAGGCACTCAAGTATGCTCGTCACTTCATTTATTCTTGGTATCTTATTCAGCGTTCCCTTTATATATAGCCAACTAATTTTCTGAGAAATGAGCAGTTGGAAATTCATATACACCATGCAAAGGCAGCTGCAACAGTTGCAAACATAATATCATTGGTTGACCCAAAGACTGGTAAGGTGACCAAAAAGGCACCACGCTGTATAATATCAAAGCAGAATGCTGTACTTGAGGTAATTATGATAAATGTATGATGATCTGATCTCAATTTTCTGCTCAAGGGAAACAGTGAGCAGTAAATATGAATCTCATCTTTTCCCTCAAATTTCAGGTGGTTCTGAATGAACCAGTTTGTGTAGAAGAATTTCAAAGTTGCAGAGCTCTTGGAAGGGCATTTTTGAGGGCATTAGGGAGGACTGTTGCTCTAGGCCTTGTAACACGAATAGTTGAGGATCAGGATTAAGATGACATGCAGCATGACTCGGTATTTATGATGTAACATTTTGCATACACAACTTCATGATCACAGTCTCTTTTGGTGGCTAACATAACTCGTGCTAAAATATAGCGAGGGAGTGTCCTATGAGTTTTGCAGAAAAGAAATACTACCTTCATTTCATACACAATGGATGACAATGCAATGGGTTGATGACCATGCATATTAATAGCAAATGAAATCACCTGTGTCACTTGTGCTATTCAAACTCTGTTTCAATGTATCTTGTGAGATATACTAAAACAGAGTTGGAACAGTACAAGTGGCACAGGTGATCACGTCCCTATTAATAGGTCACAACAAACTTCTTGTTCTCTTTTGTAGTTTCATGCCCTCAGTTTTAACTTCCAGAATTATAAGCTTGGTTAAATACAGTTTTTCTTGTTTTGAAAAAAGTGAAGAAAACTGTATTCAAAACCAAAGAAAGTACAACCAACATTTACATTTGGATTACAAGGCTATAGAAACAGCTTTAGCTACGAGAATTCAGTCCATGAAGTAGGATATGTCTAAATGTAGTA
>JAOTAW010000203.1:17787866-17798160 GCA_025629945.1 Erythroxylum savannarum
AACAAAAATGGAAAAAAGTGACATTCATGCCTGTGACACAAACCAATTATTTTGGTTTTTAAATCATTTTTATTTTTAAATAAAATTAATAATAGCATAATTAAAATTAAAATTTAATTTAAATTTTTTATTAAACTAATATTAGTATAATTAAAATTGAAATGATAAAAAATAAAAAATAAAAAGACACACAAATGTAACTTAAATGTTCCGCCTAGTGTGACAGTTATATTTAAGTAACTGAATAAACGATGACATTTTATTAATCGGACATAATTAAACAAAATTAGGTTAGAAAAATAATCCACCGTGCAAACTTGTGACGCAAGTACTACTGCAATTGTCGGGGAAATCATCCAAAGAAGCCACTTAGGAGCATCTATTCAAGTTGCAACGACGCTTTCCTAATGCAAACCTCGTGGTCAAGGTTCCTGAGAGGAAATTTGTTATGAAGAAAGGGAAGGAACTGACGAAAGGAGCACGTGACAACTAGAAGAAACAAAGTCGTATAGCGAAAACGAAGTCGTTAAAATAAGAAGTGTGGTGTAGCGTAGAATATGGGTTAATTACGTGCTTCGTTTTGATAGAACGTTTGTAAACCGAGAGTGGCGACGTGTCCTTGGTTAGGTCTCACGTCTTTATCTGTGTAACCAATCAAAAATAATTTTAGGAATGAAATCATCTCCTCCTCCTTTATCTCTTCTTCTAACCTCTCTTTCTGAATTCACTTGATTAACTTCGTAAGGACCATTTTACACGAAACACAGTCATTTCAAACCAGCTAAACATGAATGGGAGACATCGACCACAAAAGTGGTAAAAGTAAAAACAATTGCAACCTCAAAACGGATCAGCCACCTGCATTTGATGGTTATAAATTAAAAGGTCAACAACTCAATTTACCACAATAGAAGTTTTCATTAAGGCATTATGCACATAGGATACAGGTTCATAATGCAATTCAATCGTACGAACTTTAAAGTGTCTAATGGGATAAAAGAGTAGCGAGATGTGCACCAGAAGATAACATTACAAAAGAAAGAATGATGACAAGAACATCTATTCTAGACCTAATATGTTGTTTCAATTAAGAATTGGTACTATTACTATACAAGTTGGCGAAACTAACTGGTTTCCAGGTTTTGCTCGTACCTCATTGACATTTTAACAAGGAGAACAGAGATCTTGAGCTACTTATATTTGTCCAGAGTTGAGTTGCTCCAGCACTATTCTGGTCTCAGTATAGTTCGGAATGTGACACTAACAGGGGCTCCTTTCCTGACATATTTGCTTAATGGCTTCTGGAAGATTCAATACAATCTCTGCATAAGCTGAGATGAAGCAAAGAGCATTTGAGAAACAACAGAAAAATGAGAACAATCAAACAAAAGCAGGCCAACAGCTGAGCAAATGTAAAAAGAATAATATTTCATCCGATTAACGTAAACTAATTTCACGCTCTTCACTTATTTGCTTCATCATTTGAAGGCTACTTTGACGGGATCTCTAATAGCAATAGAGCTGCATGTTTCATATGAAAAACTGGGGGATTGATTCAAATAAAAGAGACATAAATATTTAAATAAACAAAGTCAGGCACAAATGTACATGTTAATGCCACCAATTAGAAAAGAAAATTGAATTTTTTTTGATTGAGATGCTAATCAAATTGGAATGTCCTCACAGAAGAAACAAGAACAATAACACAGCATCTCAAATGGATGCCTGATAATACAATTGGAAAAAAAAAGGTAACACCTTCTGGTAAGCTCATGGTTCGCAAAGCATCCTCAGCATAAGATAAACGAGCAGGACTTGGGTGAGTTCCTACTGATCCACTTTTCTTTAATTGATTCATCGGCCATGCAAAGACCTTGATTCGAGTTGGAAGTACAGACATGAGGTCAGCATATCGAAGACTGACAGTCACTTTACTGCAAAATGGAAATCGATGTAACCCACCAAATTAAGAACATATTTGAAGCCAATCACAAAGCACAACACTAATCCATGAAAGCAAACTTTATATCATCAAGCAACTCATCTGGACAATAATCAATCAAATTCCAAACAAGGAAATTATTGCAGAAAAATAATCACAAAATTGACCAAAAATGAGTTTCAAAGGACTAGTGCTGTTTGTGACCCAGAACAAATGGAAGGAACTGGAATATTCTTCTGGATACAGATAAACAAAAAGGTGAAATAGAGTCGTAAGACTGATAGGTAACTAGGAACATGGAACAAAAACAAAGTAATGGTTAAACCCTGTTCCAGACAGAAACTCGAGCTTGTCAATGATGTAACAATCTCCCAAGATTATGAGACTACACAGCATGCTAACGAAAACTCACATCACCTACTACTTTCTTCACCTTATGTAATACTTCTAGTCCTAAGAAATACCTCTTGCATATTCCAACAGTGCTACTCCTACTCTCTTCTAGTTAGTCATATTATGAAACCTCCAAAGGCACCACGGGAACAATCACACAAGACAAAGATTTAATGATTATGATCAAGTTCCACAAATAAGAAAAACATCCATTAGAAGAAATATTGCATCTGATTGTTACATAATTGAATAGCAGAACAATCACTCATTAACTTCAACACTCAAAAAGATACTGACCTCTCAAAATCATCCAATACAAATTCTATCATGTGGTATGGAAGGCTGTGATATAGCTCTCCTATTTGGTTTCCATACAACTCCTTGATGAGTCGAACCTACACGAGAATGAGAAAGCAAGTGAGGTGAACAATTATAGCATCCAAACCACCATAGCAGGCTATGCTATGGAGAAAAGCTGCAGACTGTTAAGTATGGTAAAATTTTTCAATACAGTAACCAGGTAAATAATGTGTTATTTTCTGAACAATCATCTAATAGCAACAATTACTTATGGAACCTACGTTTTGTCTCATACCAAAGAGTTGGCATTATATATCCACTTTCACGAGGGATAGATCAAACATCATACCTGTTCCCTTCTATCCACATAAGCCTGCAGAAGTTCTCCAACGTAGTCTATAAATCTCTGAAAGCAAATTATCAAGAACAATTTTGAGAGAGGCTATGATTCCTTAATGGCACAATGTCAAAAGGGAATCAAACAGAAACAATGCGAAAATCTTACAATGGCATTGGAAGAGAGAAGATCATTTTCTGCCTCTCGTATCGGCAGAAAGAAAGGAACTGTATGTTCAAGGACGGTCATTTTTTCAAGAAATGACTTGCTCTCAAGCACACAGTGGTACAATTCACAAGGCTCTCCTGGAGGTGAAAAGAGAACAGATGAATCATGTTCTCAGTTGCATAAAACAAAGCACTATCTCTACCAAAGTGTAAAACTAAATATAGGATAAGATTACCCAACATAAGAGACTTAGCTATCAATATTTGAGTCAAATTTCAATGTCACAAAATTGACTAGTTCTTAAAATTCACTAGGGCCATGTGTTACATGATGAATATTTTTTATCGAATTTAGATAGCCTATTAAGACTACTAAACAGCTCAACCTCTGAGCCCTGACATATGTTTCAGACTAACAACAAATTAACAAACCCGTTTGTTAAAACACATAATATCCTCTACAAAGGTACTGATAGTACAAAAATCCAAAGATTGCGGAGACAAAGAAGTTGATGAATAATGTTCAAAAGACAAGACAATACAAGGGTGAAAGACAATTTAGGCTGTCGCTTAGTCCAATTTGAAAAGGCTACCAACCCCAAACTACTCAATCATATACAACCATACACACCAAGGATCTGTGAGGTATAGACGAGATGAAGGGCACTGTGAAGCAACTTAGAAGTATGACAAGAAATCACTTGATGTACCTGCAAATGATGTCTCATATTGAATGCCAATTCTTGGCCCCTCCAAGCAACAGATCATCTGTTGAATAATATAACAGCTCAAAATATGTCTAAGACCAAGATGCATATATTATTGCAAAAGACATTGAAAAAGTTTCAACAATACTGTTTTCAAGTAATCTAAGCCTGATAAGTTGTACCCACTAGAAATATTAGTTCTGGGGAAACCTTTTTGTAATGAATATCTCATTCTCATATGTAATTTTACAATTTCTCAATATAAATGCATAGCTAACAAGAAAGAATTTCAAGGGTTTCCCCGTAGGGTAAAATATGAGCCTCTTATCCAATGTTACTTCAAGTCAAGTACATGAAAAATTCAATATTACATCATCAAAGAAACCTGAAAATGCTCACCTTACTTCCAACTTTGAAGGTAATTTTTTCATCAGAATGTTGATTTGGCATCATATTCGTGTCCCCTGACATTGCCTTTCTGTCAGCTTCCATGTGAACCTGTTAAAAATCCAGCATGAACAAATTTAAGATTGGATAACACCCAACGTCAAATCTGCACCACAGTTTCTGTTATGGAGTGTAACATCCAGTGGATTATGAGATAACAAGGGTCTTAATTATGTAGTCCAATTACAAGGAAAACTATAATGAAATTCAATCACTTCAAAGTATTCAGATAGAGCTGTACCCTTTCTCTCAGTGTAGCTAGCAGCCCATCATTCCATTCTTCACCCTCTAAAAGAATTTCTGCAAATGGGGAAAAAGAGGTAGGACAAAAGCAGGACTTTTTAGTCAACAAATGATGAATAGATCAGTTATGCTTAAATCACAAACAAGTTATTTGAAAGATCCTGAAGAAGTGAAAGATAAATCACATTAAACAATTATTGATCCCACATAGTTTAAGACATATATGTAGTTAGTTCATTTATTAATATCATCATTGTTCACATTGCAAGAAGAAACCTTTAGATTGTGATGCTCGTGCAGCTTCAAATTCTTTCTGCAGACGTTCAAATATTGACTTGTCAGAATCCCTGCAATGTAATGGAACCATGAAACCAAATTATTTTAGCACTTTGATGCTCTGTAGCAATGAAAATCAGTAATTACATTGCAATCAAAACAAAACATACAGAAAGGCGAGAAAGGTGATTCTTTAAGTAAACTAAATATGTGCTGATATGATGGCCAAAACAAGTAAAATATAAGCTCAGGTTACATAGAGCTTAGTATTGAGCAACTAGTTAACCAATGAAATGAAAACAAAATGATCAACTAAAGATAATTGTTTTAGCAATGTTTAATATTAACTATTAACCTTTCACAGAGCAATAACTGATCTGAATATAAACATATATCAAGCTTACATTGTTGCCCATAATAAAATTCCAAGTACTGGTTTGGAAGGAAGTATTTTTACAAACCGTTAAGACATGTTGGTCTAAGAAATCACAGTAAGAATTCCAACAATTGTAAGAGATTTTAAATGAGCAGCAGGAAATGAAGGACTTAAAAATTGACACCCTCAAGAGAAAAGGAAACTTGCTTGCAGGTGATAAAAGTGTCTCAAATAAATCAACACATCACAGATAAATGTCAGCAATTATAAGGAATAATTTCTTATATTTTTTATAAGGATCAGAATTAAACCCTCCTTGGCTTCATGAAAGGTAATCATTGCATGTAGCACAATTTGGTGAAATACTTGCTATACTTCAATTAATATAGAATTGCATAACAGGAAATAAGAATAAGTCTGAGCTATGCTGATATGCACTTACAGTCAACCAGAACCAGCTGTATGCAGATAAACTGACAAGGATGCCGTGTCTTTGCAAAGTAAAAAGAATCATTCACTTGTCAAAGCCAATTTTTGTTTTACCATTGTTGTTTTCTACTTTTCACTCATAAATGTTCATTTGATCAACAAGTGAAAACACCAATGGTTCTAAAGAATACTCTGGATTACTTAAAAACAACAAGATAAACTAAGCAAACCTAGAAAGACGCTCTGCCAGTTCCGCATGCCTCTTCAGAACATTAGAAACTGTGACAAGGAGAAGAAGATTGAATTTCTTTTACAAGAGCATCGTATTACTGAATACACATAAATACGCAACATAAAAAATGACTTGCAAGTGACAACAAATACATCTAGCACGTGTTGTCTCCAATCGAATATCTTCCTCTTGCATAAAATTCTGTTAAGCAACAACATGAACTATGATTACTGGGATAGTTTCAAAATAAAAAAATAGTAAAGGCAATATTTTGTTCAAACACATTGGAATAGAGTAGAAGGTCAATAATAATCATAACAAGCTACATCAAATAACTACTTCTGTGTTATAGCCGAGGAATAAGACAAACAAATCATAACCAATTCACTATTTCAGAACTCTAACAAGAACAGAAACAACTCTAAATCGAATTACTTAACTAAGCATTTTTGAATCATCAGTATTCGAACTTCGACTAATTAACACGCTCCTTTGACAATTATGGTTTCACTTTAAGATAACAATTCCCAAGTTATTCCAGAAGGCAAAACGAGAAGAAGAAGAAGAAAGCAAAAACGAAACAACTACTGGAAAAGTACCACTTCCCCCATGAGTGAATACGGACGCCCTGAGAGCGGTTCGAACTGCTGCACAATCACAAAGAAAAGCAACTGTAAGCTAACACAGGGGAAACTCACTGACTACGGTATCCTGAAAGACAAAGACAGTGGCGAAGACGAAGGAATTAAGAAAGAGACCTTGCGAGAGAAGTCTGCAGCAAAGGAATTCTTTTTCTTTCTCTTCTTCAAAGACTCTTCACCGTCGCTATCCATCTAATATCGACCGCACTTGCGCCGAAAGACGGTGGTCGTGTGGAGGATATTACCTTGATTCGGGCGCGTTTGAACCCGATATCAGTAGTTTTAGGGCTTAAATAGGTGGGTAAATTCTGTTGGATCCGAACCCGTGGGGTCAAATACGGGTCCTCCTCTTTTTAGTTTTTGATTTTGATTTATGGTATATTTTTAATTTTAATTTTTAAATAAAGAATCCAATAGTACACTACAAGAAAATTACAAATTTGCGACGAAAAATTACCGACAAAAATAATACCGTAGTAAATTACTGGCGAAAAATCAGTTTCCATCGATAACATAGTTGGAAAAAATTGCATTTAGTGACAGACAAAATATCCGTCAATAAAGGTGGAGGAAAATTATCCTAACAATTTTTTCAATGAATATATCGATGGAAGAGCGATGTCCGTCAATAAAATAGGTTAGAATGCTTGACGACATAAATAAGTGTCAGAGTGTATCGACGGAAATAGTTTCCGTTAGTAAATTACTGATGGAGTAACTATTATGTCTGTAAAATTAAAAATTAAATGTTGTCGTTAGCTTTGGCTTCAATTTTTTAATAAAACGAAAACGACATCGTTTGGTACAACGTTAAACCTATCGAAGCCCACCCCCTCTCGTGTTTCACTTTTTAGTTTCCTCTCTGTTTTAGCGTGCTTCGATTTCCTCGCTATCTTCCCTTCTCTGCGTCAATCTTCTTCCATCGGGTGCCATCGTCATCGTCTTCATTTAATCATCGGTTGAGGTAAGTAGTCCGTCTAGTTTTACTTGTGATGGTGACATTGTTTTATTTAGGTTTTGTTTTTCACTGGATTTTCTGTACTACTTTAATTGTATGAGTTTAATTATCGGTTGTGTGTTTTGTTTAATTTGATTGTATGAGTTTAATTGTCGGTTGTGTCTTCATTTAATCGTCGGTTGTGTATTTTGTGTTTTGTGTTTTGCCTCATTATGTAGTTGGGATGGTGTATTACGTTTGGTTTATGTTTTGCCTCATTATGCAGTTGCGTACTGCGTCTATCTTCTTCCATCGCATGTTTTTTACTGCTTTGATTGTATGGGCATTATGCTTTACTGCCCATTGATTTTTGTAATGCATTATGCCATACTGCCTATTGATATTTTTGTAATGCATTATGTTGTATTACTATACTTGTTTGCATTTTACCATTATTGTGTGATGAATAATAATATACTTTTATTAAATGCAACACTCTATAATGGAATTTGATAGTAAAATTATTAAGCATAATAGTTATGATGCCATGAAAGATCTTAATGATTATAGTCATGTTACTCAATTGAAATGATTTATTCTTTATCATAGGTAGTTTTTGAACTTAAAAGATTGGATGGATTGGAAGCTATCATCTATAAGCATCTTGAGAATGAGAATAAGAAATTCATCAAGAATATTATGTTTTAAGAATTTTTCTTTTTTTAAAAAAATTGAAAATTTGATTTATTAAAAAGGTTGGAACATGAATTACATAACATCCTAGCAATTAAGGTGTCACCAAGATAACATGGATCTTGAGTTGTAAGAAATTGTTGTAGTCTTGCCTAACCCTCAAGAGGGAAAAAAATTATAGTATTAAGGGAAGTAGCCACTTTACTGATTTGAATTGCATCTTACTCGCACTTACCCATTACTTGTAAAAATGAACGAAGCCACCTATAATAGATATTGGTTAAAGAAAAAGGAGTTGGGTTGAGCTAATAACTTAAACAAAGGCATTACTCGGGAGGCAATCCAAAAACACAATTTAATTTTTTAGTCTTTCACCCCATTTTCATTTAACTTGTTATTAGCAATTCTTGTTTGTTTAGTTTCTTTTATTTTCCATATTTTAGCATTTACAACGAGGACACTATAAAGTCTAAGCATGAGGGAGAAATCGTTCTCGAATGTGCTTAATTAGGAAGTTTCCTTTTAATTTTTTATGGATTAAATTATTATACGTGTTATGTGATTAAAATATTGAGTTTAAAAGTGTAATGCGTTGAATGGTTTAATTAACTTGAGGTATAGATTTTAATTAACATTTGAAGTTGAATTCAAAAAGAATGGGTGAAAAGTTTTTGGTAAATTACTTAAACTTTATGAGCTTTTTTGCCATTTGAGATTAAGACGTCTATGTCAATATGTATTTTTTATATTTCATATTCTTTTTTGTGGGTGTATCCTTAGAATGTCCTTTGAACCATTTTGAGATTACATTGATATATGCATGCTTGAAAAAGATAAAAGACATTTGAATTAATCATTTAACTTAAATAGGCTACTCGATAAAATATCTCTTATCATTCTCTTTGAGCCTTTAAACTCCTTAAGAGTATTTTATTTAGTTAGCACCAGATAGGGTTTTTCATATGTAGGCCTTCTCCTTGATTACTTCATTCATTGCCACAAGGAATCATCATAAACTATCCATTATCATAAACCATTTTACTTTTTTAAGGATCAAGTATAGAACTTTCATTCATCTAATCATAACCTTTTTCCTTTTCGAAAAAGGAAAGAAAAAGACATTATCCAAAAACTCATTCTTTTACAAACTCTAAGTTTCTATACTAAGCTAAACTTATTTTCAATCGAACATCGACATGATGTTCAACCAATATTGTCACCACTTTTCATATTTTGATTAAATATTCAACAAAATTTAGAAATATAAAACTATAAATACAAAATTTGAATCCATTTGTTTACAATCAATAGAAATTCATAAGAATCTGTCAATACTAGGAAAAATATCATGTTGACTTCAAGAAAATCCTCACTTAAACCTAAAGACTTACATTTTGTCTGTAACCTAGAAAAGCCACCCTGTTTGATTCATTTCTCTATCTAAAAGGTTAGAGTTACTATTATTCTTGCCTCTAAAAGTTACTTTGTTATTTTAAATTCATGTTCTTGGTTTTTCATAATTGAATTTGTTTCTGTAGGAAAATTTTAAGGTAAGGGAATAAGCTTCGTAAGATTAAGAACATCAGTTTTCTTTGGCAAGTAAGATTATTGGTTTCTCCTCTTTCTATTAGTTATAATTATTTCCTTTTTAGATTATAATGCATATTTAATTTACTAGTTTTTATGTCTTTGTTAATATTTCATAATATTTTTAAATTTTGTGAATTTTTTTGAATGATTCAAGGTTCAATTCACTTTATTCTTTTGTGTTTCCTCGTATTGATCTTTTAAGCTTTATTTTTATTTATCTTTAGTGTATCATGTTATCAAGTATATAGTTTTTGAGGCTTGATTTTTATGTGTCATCCACTAGTTCCTTAATTTTAGTCTTTTATAATGATAAAAGAATGTAAACTTTAGAGATTAATATTGTAGGTTTTTCATATTATTTATGTTTAGGTTTTTGTTCAATGTTCATATCCAAAACATATATATGCCCACGATCATGCCTAACTAGTCTACTAAGATTAGGATTTCCATTAGGTTGTCCTCTTTTCAAATTTTTAATTATCTTTTCTTACCTATCCATCCTTTCCTAAATTTTTCTAAAAACCATGTTAAATCATTCAAACTATTATTGCATAATGTTTATGACAAACTTATGGATTCTTTAG
>JAOTAW010000203.1:17941258-17954591 GCA_025629945.1 Erythroxylum savannarum
AAAATTTTCATATTATATATAATTAGGAGGTATTTTCATTTTTAATATTAGATTAGATTAAATAACTGTTTTCCATAGTACTTTTATTGGTTTTATTTTCTATTTCTAATTTGTTCAGTTTTTCTATCATATCTTGCATATCCATGATTTGTTTTTGAAGTTTTTATACATATAGAAAAATATTATTTTCATAATATTCTATTGTTTTTTAAATTTCTACCAAATCAATTTCTAATTTTAATTCTTCACATTTTAATTTTAAGTATTTATTTCATAATGTCTAGTCATTTCTAAATGAGTTTCCATCTGTAGTTTTTAAAAACTCTAATATGTTCTTTTTGATTGGTCAATCATTGCTTTAACAGCTTTTATGCCTTTTTTTTATGACAATTTTCAAATAAAATATAATTATATATGTTTGTATGATCATGTAATTCAATTTAGGCCTCTTGTATACGAGCATCAATTTTATTTATTTCAGAAAGTAAATGATTACAATAAGGATACTCTTTCATAGTTAGCAGCATAAGTCAACATTTCTAATAACATCTATCTAGGTGTAGTCTATGATGCTCGACAAAGCTAAGATGTATCATTTTATGTTATATTGATGGTTTTATATCTGATCTTCAGGAATTGCTGCTTTAAAATCTAATAAAGTATTTAATGGAACAAAATTACAAGTTCTCAACTGTGAATAAATATTCTTTTGGTCTCTGATACGTGTTTTAGCCTATCAAATATCAATTTTCTCGAATCTGATGATCTTTACAAGTTGTACACTAAATAGTCATGACTATGATATATAAGAAAACCTTTTCAAATGCTTTTAAAGAAAAATCAAATATTTGAATTGTCACCTCATCTAATTGAACAAATAAAGAAAATTAAGATTGTGTGTACTACTCTACCAAAACTCTCTTTACCATTTGATGAAGATGAATCAAAGAACCATGACAGGAAATGTTGATTGCCATCCTCCAGGGACGTTTATTATCTAGCCATGACCCTGCTAGATTCCTACAACGTTAAAAGGCCAAAAATCGTGAAGAATTTGATTCCTTGACAACAATAATGTCTCTCTCTTTAGCTCCCAACCATGCAACTGCAGAAAACTAGTCCTCCACGTCTGCTAATGTTCATGTTCATGTTTATGTGATGTTCTTGTTATATATGTTCATAGGAACGAGACCAACGGACAAATAGAGAGAATTTTGTTTATCAGTCTTCTTCAGGAAATAAGGTGAGAGATGAGCCAAGACGGTCATGAGAGTTTGAGAAATATAATAAATTAAACTCTGAATCTTAGGTAATGCATTGTTTCTATATTCGATTTTGGAGTTTCCTGCTATGCCCAATTACCTAGTGGGATTGAGAATTAACCGATATTATGGTTGGACTATATACCATCTAAGAGATTCATTATGGAAGAAGGAAGCAGCACTTAGTTTAACCAGAGTGATAACCTGGATCATGTACCTCCTTGGGATAATCAACGGCCTCCTCAAAGTTTGAAACAAACAGCTTAGAAGAGTCCTCAACTAATGTTGATGGTCATGGCTCATCACACTTCATGATCAGGAATTAGTCACGTGTAAATAATATTGCAGCTTAGAACGGTAATTCATATGTCAATCACTCCTACTACCCTAATTAGGCACCTCTAAGGATAATTCTTTCTGGCACCCTCCAGAACTGCACAAAATTTCAGGTGGGCGATAAGTTGTAATGGATTCAGGTATAAGGGACAAGAGAATCTGGAACAATGGATTTATATATATTTCTGGAAGCAGAGATTACAGGTACTGGGAAAACAGAGTAGAGATGGTAAGAGTTACAGGAGGATTGAGAACAGAAAAGCATGGCACAACATTGTGCTTAGCGAAGAAAGAAGGCCAAAGCAATACAAGCAATCACATGACGTCTCTCTCCTACCTCCGGGATTATTTATGCTACCTCAATACCTAATTTCCATAACATAATTCACGCTAGTCTACACGTAGTCCCTTAGGGCCACTGACTTCTTCTTCTCACGCTGTGACTTGCGTTGGAATAATGGATTCTCAACTGACTCAATTCCTTTGGTTGCTGCTGGTGGATCAAGGCCCGTTACATTGTTCCCTCCTGCAAGAACGACCTTGTCCTCAAGGATCCAGTTGGAAAATTTTCGACGAAACTCCTCAGTAGGCATCCAAGTAGCTATCGTTGTTCCCATTCCTTCCCATTGTACTAACACTTGAGGCACTGACTTCCCTTCAATCATTAATTCTCGAGTAGCTAAAATATGAGAGGGTTTGCGCTGTGGCTCACCATCTGATTCTATAAGTGGTAAGGGAATGCCCTGAGTTTGCGGATTACCAACACATTTCTTTAAGACCGAAACATGGAAAACTGGATGGATTTGAGATGATGAAGGTAGGTCCAGTTTATAGGCTATTGCTCCGATTTTCTTAAGAACCTTGAACGGTCCAAAATACCGTTGCCCCAACTTCTGGTGGTGGTGAAGTCTCATCGATGCCTGTCGGTAGGGCTGCAATTTAACGAAAAGCCAATCACCTACTTCGAATGTAACATCCCGATGATGTTTGTCCGCTTGGTTCTTCGTTCGATTTTGGGCCTTGAGTAAATTGGCCTTGAGCTGTTCCAAAATGCGGTCTCGTTGTGATAATTCTTGATCAACAGCCGTGAGTTTGGCAGTGCCAGGAATGTATCTGATTAGTGTAGGTGGGTCTCGTCCGTAAAGAACACGAAAGGGAGTCATTCCAGCCGAACTATGATATGAAGTATTGTACCAATACTCAGCCCATGGAAGCACCTTAACCTAAGCGTTAGGAGTGTCAGCAACAAAGCATCGTAGATACATTTCCAATACCTTGTTCACTGCTTCAGTTTGTTCGTCCGTTTTGGGGTGATAGGCTGAACTTAGTGCTCTCGTAGTCCCCTGTAGCTTAGTTAATTCCTCCCAAATTTAACTCAAAAATAGGGGGTCCCGATCACAGATAACTTTCGATGGTATGCCATGTAACTTAACAACCCCATTTAAGAAGACCGTTGCCAAATTTGTACTGTCAAAATTGCTTGGCAAGGCAAAGAAATGAGCGAACTTTGATAACCGATCGACATCAACAAAAATTACTGTTTTACCAAAGGAAGGAGGTAGTCCGGTGATAAAATCCATACTCACTTCGTCGAAAACATGATCGGGAAGGGGCAATGGTTGTAGTAATCCCGCCGGGGTCAACTGGGAGGATTTCATTGTTTGGCACACCAAACATTCCTTCACAAATTGCTGCACATCACGCCGCATGGAGGGCCAATAAAAATTCGCTGCTACTCTATGGAAAGTACGTGTAACTCCGGAATGGCCTCCGATTACTAAGCAATGAAAATCTTCGAAGATGGCTGTTTGTAGTTGGGGTTCATTTGGTACCACCAACAGTTTCCGAAAGAAGAGTAATCCATCATGGAGCAAATAATGTCGATAGCTGGGATCATTTGCTTCCACCTTGCTTCTGATCTGCAATAACTCAGGGTGTGATGTATTTAAGGCTCGAAATTCCTCTATTCTGCCATAATGCTGAACTGATATTGCCATGAGACAGCCTGTTGGTGCTCTTGATAGTGCATCCGCAACTGTATTCATTTTTCCCGGTCGATATAATATTTCAAAATCATATCCTACAAGCTTGTAAAACCAATGTTGTTGTTCAGGAGTTTGAATTGTTTGTGCGGTGAGATTCTTAAGTGCCTTTTGATCTGTGATAATTGCTAAAAGGTATTGTCGCCACTTCCCCACGGCTTGGGTGATTGCATACATTTCTCGATGATAAGCTGGGGATCCTTGCAGCCTTATAGTTTTTGGCTGTAAAAGGCCACAGGTTTCCCATGCCGGACTAAGACAGCCCCAATACCCGTACCCGAAGCATCTGTCTCAATGGTAAATGGAGAAGAAAAATCAGGGAGGGCTAACAAAGGTACATGACTTAGAGAATGCTTGAGCTGAGTAAAGGCTGACTGTGCAGCGTCAGTCCAGCGAAATCCTTCAGATTTAAGCAGATTCGATAAAGGAGATGCAATTTGAGCAAAGCCACGAGTAAATCGGCGGTAATAGCCTGCTAAGCCGAGGAACCCACGAACCCTTTGACATCAGGTGGGGCGGGCCAGTCTTGAATTGTTGAGATCTTATGTGGGTCCACTTCCAAACCATTCGCAGAAATGATGTGGCCCAAATATTCAATTGATGTCTGTCCAAAAATGCACTTACTTTCCTTGGCTACCAACCCGTGTGCCCGTAGTGTTTCCAACACAGATTGCAGATGTTGGAGGTGCTCGGATAAGCTTTGACTGTAAACAAGGATGTCATCAAAAAATATGAGTACGAATTGACGGAGGAAGGGCTTAAAGATACCGTTCATGGTGGCTTGAAACGTGGAGGGTGCGTTTGAAAGTCCGAAGGGCATGACAAGGAATTCGTAGTGTCCTTCGTGAGTGCGGAACGCCGTTTTGTGCACATCTTCTGGTCGGATCAAAATTTGATGAAACCCTGCAAGCAAATCAAGTTTAGAGAACACCTTGGCACCAAATAGTTCGTTGAACAGCTCGTCTGCAGTAGGTATAGGAAATCTGTCCCGAACGGTGATTGCGTTGAGCGCTCGGTAGTCGACGCAAAAGCGCCACGTGTCGTCTTTTTTTTAACCAATAACACCGGAGAGGAGAATGGGCTTGTACTAGGCCTTATAATTCCTTCACTGAGCATTGCTGAGACTTGCTTTTCTATCTCGTGTTTTTGGAAATGTGGGTATCGATAAGGGCGGACGTTAACGGGCGAAGAATCAGGTCTGAGGTGAATGGAGTGGTCGGTTAGTCAAGAGGGTGGTAAACCACTGGGTTTTGTGAAAACATCCCTAAATTGGTAGATAAGGTTGGTAAAGGCAGAGGGTTGGAAGGTGGGCGAATTGGGAGATTTGAACTGGATTTGGAGGCTATAGTAAGTTGCAACGGCACCAATTTCGTGGGTTCGACGTAAGGAGTTTAATTGGATGAGTTGGGGACTAGTACCATGAATACCAATCCAAGAAACTGTTGAAGAGCCAAGATCAAAGCTGAAAGTTTAAGTGGAATAATCAGTACTGACTGGTCCAAGAGTGGCTAGCCAAGCAACTCCCAAAACAACATCAGAGCTGTGTAATGGAAGGACATAGAAATCGGCATGAATGGCAGTGCCTTGAATTTGCAATGTGACATCGCGAACCTTCTCTTCACTGTGAATACTTTCTCCATTACCCACCAAAATAGGAAAGGAAAGGGATGGGTCTATCTCTAAGCCCCAAGTGATGAGCAATTCGACTCTGGATGAAATTATGTGTACTTCCACCGTCTAACAAAACTTGGACGGAATGGCCCTGCATTTTGCCCAAAAATCGCAACGTAGAGGGGGACAAGCAACCAGACATGGTGTTATAAGAGATGACAGTCTGGGGGAGGAATAACCTCTGTTGTGGAATCAAGGGTCGGTGAAAGAGAAATGGGTGGGGTAAGGTTAGTGGTGGACTGGGTAGCTGGCAAAGAGGAGGTAGCAGGGGGTGGTGGGTCGGAGTCATCAGGGTAGTTGTCATCCAAGAGAAAAAATTGAGGTTTATTGCATTTATGGCCCCGTGTAAATTTTTCATCACAATAAAAACATAGCCTTTGGTCACGACTGCGTTGAGCTTTTGTATGGGTCAAGCGTCTGGTGGGCACGGGCTTAGGATGTGGGATGGTTGAGTTAGGTGTAGGTGGTAATGGCGGGGGATTGGGAGGAGGGAGCAGGCCAGTGCCGATGGATTTTCTGTCCCAAGAATTGCCAGGTGGGTGATAGCAGCTTAATTTTGATACCTCTGTAATTTAAATGAAATGAAGCAATACAAAATTCATTAGGCGGCATTGAAATGACGGTTGTAGAGGTCATGGGAATTAATAGAAACTGGATGTTTGTTGCAGGATGGCAGTTGATTTAGTGGGAGATGGGCAGTGGTTGATGCAACTTTGAAAGGACTAAGACTGAAACGTTGACTGTGTTGCACGGTCCAAGGTAATGAAAATTTTCTCTAAGAACCGATGAAATAGGGATCAGGCAGGCCTATCCAATTCACAAAAAGATCATGTCCGGGACAAACAAAGCCGAAAATGGGTCACTTTTTCAGCGCCTTTTATAACAAAACACAGGTCGATGGCTATAAACCAGAGGCTAACATGAACATTTTGACATCAAATAAATTCGGTATCCATCAAGGAGGTTAGCTCCTTCAATTGTGTCAAGGGTCAATCGGAAACGAAAAAAAGATGTCAAAAAGAAACCAGAACCGCTCAAAGTTGAAGCATTCCATTATAACCTTTGGGCGGAAAAGTAAAAGGCCACAAAGGAAATGTAGAACGAATAAAACGAAGAAATTCTGCTTTGGATTTACTAATACAAAGTGTTGGATTCATCGGAATAAAAGCAAACGTTGCATACATTATCAAACCAACTTACAATTTTGTTACATCAGATAAAAAAGGCCGCGTAATTGAGTCAAAACACTTTATTGTACAAGTGTTTTTCAACGCTGGAATGAAAACTTAACTATAAGAAACATTTGCAGCATATCACAATCATCCATGGACCCCTAATTTATGATCACAGGAGGATTCTAACGAGGTTATAAATGAACTCCTGCTACACAGCTATTTGCTCTTCATAACAAAGAATTGTCTATGAAATCTAGAATATCAATGTTTTTACACGCACATAGTAGTAACTGGATCAACAGCAAAAACGAAACTAAATGGCAAGCTATACCTGAGTATTATCTACGAGCTTATAGGGGCCAATTATGCTTTCACCATGGCATCCAACACTTCTCCAGACGTCAATGGATTCACAAACTCCATGAATGATATTCAGTCTCTGTTTGCTTCAAATTTAAGCAGCCAACAAAATTTCACCTGATGGAATAAACCTCGGGCAATCTTTCAGCATAGGTATCAGGAAGTCTATTATTTAAATAAATAGTTCTAGGGCCTCAAGGATATTGATATGTACAGAACAAGTTGATCATCCAGCAGTAGATGGAGTAAAAGTACTCCCTTGGAAGTTGACGATCCTAAGGTGACAAGAATGAACAATCAGACAACTGCAGAGGCCGTACGACGAAGATCTGCTACCACATTGTTCAGCTTATCACCGTGTAGCCTGCCCTTGAAACTTGCATATCTTCCTGGTTTTGGCAGAAATAGCGAGGCTAGCATTTGCTCTAAAGTCTGCAAGGAATATTTAGCATATTTGCTGGGGTTTCCATCTTGCTCAACTAAAGGCCCATAATTCTGCATATAGCTCCGATACACTGGGACCACTGCCTGCACTATCTGCTGGCATGTCTTATCCCTGAGATCTCTCTCAGGCATAACTAAGCACGATTGCTTCTTGAACATCTCGTCAAAAGCTTCATTGAAAGTTTTCAGTCTTTTCTTGACAAGATCCCGAGCAGTAGCACGTCCACCAGAAAACAGTATTAGACCTTCTCGACTTAAATGGCCTGGAAGTTTTCCCCAACTGTCCCTCAAGAAGATTGTTGCATAATAGTCCTTGTATTGCTCATGCTCTCTCAACCAAGAATCCCCTAAGAGGTCACCAAGTTTTGTTCCCTTCAAGTGTTTGAACAAATGATAGTGATTGTTCATGGCAAAAAGGTTGGATATGATGGGATCTTCATAAGCCTTTGTCCATGTCTCCACATTAAGTTCGATTGCTTTGATTATGTTCACAACCTCATTAACAAGTAGCCTCTCCTGAAATTTCTCATGCTTCCAACTACGATGTATTACCAGAGCCTGGGTCAAAATAGGTTTATAATCATCTCCAAGCAGCTTGTTGCAGTAATCAGTGATGAAGCTCACTAATCTCGGCACCCCAGCATCTGCAGGTGGCGGGATCTGCCTTTGTAACTCCACCTGGAGGAGGAGTTCCCAAAAAATCTCAGCTGCTCCATCAATAACCCTCTTAATGAGATCCCTCGTCAAGTTTTGGATCTCTATGCAGGCCGCTCCACCAAATAGCCTGTTAAAATCCAGTCTCAATTTGTTCAGAGAAGCAAATATATCCAACAATTTCAAAAGCTTGATGGGATCCTTTTTACTTTCGGTGACAGTTTTCCCAAATTGAAGAAATGCAAGAATGCCTGCCTGTGCAGTTATTTTGGCAAAGCATCCCATCCAGACATCCAAGCCAATCCTCTCAAAAACATCATTACAGAGCTTGAACTCCGCTTCAAACAAATGCTTCACTGCAAACTCCAAATGCTTTCCCCACTGCGCTATATACCCCTCTATGCTTTGCACATCATTGAATTCTGCTATTGAGATCTCCAGGTAATCTAAATCAAGAGCCTGCAAACTAGCTCTAACATTCGAACTACGAACTTCAACATAAATTGATATGCACTTTTCAAGTCTATTATTAGCAATCAACCGGCCAAGAATGGCTTGCAACTTCTGAATCACAGTCACAGGTAATGGCGATGGGGAAATAACAGCCTGTTCACCGAGCGATCCAGGTGATGACATTGGAAGCGGCACACTGTGCTCTGTCAACAGCCGGAGAAACTCACTCTCCAATTTATCCAACGCAGCATTCAAAAGCCCACCATCAAGGTGAGCGCCTTTAGCATCAGATTCTGAATCCCTAAGGCTCTGCAATGACTTCTTTAAATTTGAGAGGTATCGCTCATCAGCCACTGCATTATCTTCCAAATACTCAACAATATCCTCCAACCACTGAATTGCCAATCCACAATTATCGCCCAGAAACTTGAGTGCCTCTTCAAGGCGCTTTAGAACAGATAAATACCCAGGAAGATCATTCCTAGGATCAGACAATAATGACTTTTCTAGCCCATGAACTGCATCAAACACCTTAAGCACGGCTGCGGCAGGACCGACTGCACGGTTAATGTGGCCGCCAACGGCGACAAGGGCATCCTTGTCAGCGCGTATGGGGCGTACGGCAGCCTCCAGAGAAGGCAATCTCTGGTTAATCTCATCCAACCTAGGGCCTGCTTTGTTAAGGGCAAGCCCTAGTGATTTTGACTTATCTAAGCTTAACTTCAATGACTTCTTCGCAGCTATCAAATTATGAATCCTATTATCATAATTAGTGTTCCTAATCACTGATTCTGCCATCAGAAATCCGAAAAGATCTGTAATCAAAGTACAGTTCCCGAGAGATTCAAGCTTGGAACACCAAATATCACTAAATTGAACTTGACAAATGGAACAACAGTCCCAAGTTTAAAAGCCACAGAAAGAACCAATATTCCTTATTCCTTGGATATATCGAAGAAGATCGTAGTATCAACCTGGGCTGAAATAAGAAGGAACCTTCATTCTTAAATTCCAAACAAAACTTGACAAAACCTAAGCTCCCAACAACCCACCCACAAGGAAACTCACAACTTGCAGTTAACCGGAAACAAGAAACCACCGTTGATGGGTATGGTTGAGAATAGATATAAAGAAGCGGAAAATAGAATGAAAAAGAACTCAGTTGTGAGGATTTTTTAAGATGGAGTTTTGGAGTGAGTTGACCCGGCGAGTTGTGGTGCAGAAAAAGATGAGAAGAAAAATGATGGAATCTGAATTTTGAGAGAGAAACCCTAAAAATGAGAGAGAGAAATGATATTTTTGCATTATCCGGCGTGTGATGCCAAACTACTTTGACAGTATTAAGGTAAAGTTTAGCTGTACTCTCCCTGTCCATCAATAAGTCTCGAACTTGCACCTTTCTTAATTTTTTTAAAGTTATTAAAATTCTCTTATAAGAAGTTGCGGTTTACCAAGGAAAGGGGGAAAAAAAAAACATAAGAGGTTGCTTAGAAGAAACAACGTTGAACAAAAATATAAAAAGGTTTGATATACAGGCGGCATTCGAAAGGCTCGGTCATCACCCACCCATGCCATAATAAAAATAACCATCTTTCCCATTTATGTATGAAAAATATTGTTATCCGTTCTTTTCACTTCAAACCATTTTTCTATTAAAATATCTTTTATTTAATATCTTCATTTTACCCTTATATCTTTTTTCGATATAAGATTTTATCTGGTGAATTTTCAACATACTACACTTAGTGATTAGTGCCTTAGAAATGCTTAAGAAACTCATTTTAGCTAATATTTGATTTTAGGTATATTTTGGAAGCGAAAGAACTAAGGTGAATCAAAAACACTACATTTGAGTCGTTTTTTGAAGATTCACAATCCTTTGTCTTCATGGAGCAAGAAGAAGAGGATTAAAAGCAAGAGAAGACAATTAAATGCCAAGAAAGATGAGATACATGCTGGAAGTACAAAGAAAAAGAAGATTAGAGCAAGAAGAAGACAAGAAAATGAAAAGAATGAAAAATGGACCATTAAAATATCATACGGCCATGTTGGAAAAGTTGCACAGCCATGAATGCGTGTGTCATGATTGTGCAACAAGATGCATGGGCGTGAGTTATTCCTCACGCCTATGCAAGATAGTGATTGCCATAAATCGAAGATGATGCAAGGTGACCAGCCACTTCTCACGGTGCTTCTCACAATGCTCACGCATTCTCATTCCAGCCAGCTCCCATGCATTCTTCTCACTGTGACAGCCAGCCTATGCATGCTTCTTGTCAGCTCTTGCCTTCTCATGGTGATGCCATGTCATGCTTCTTTGTCTCCATCCATCTATGAATGCTTCTAGCTCCCATGCCATGCACAACCATATACCAAGCTTCTCATGACCGTTAGAAGCTTCTCATAGCCGTGAGAAGCTAGTAACGGGTGTGACATGTTAAGTCACACCTGCGAGGTGCTTTCACACCTGTGAGAAGTAACTCATTGGTGTGAGAAGGGCCAGGTGTCCCATAATTGGCTAGGTGTCCCTTGGTTAAACCTAGTTTTATTCTATAAAGGGAAATGTTAAATGATGGCAGAAAAAAAGGATATTGAGGACATAACCTAGCCTATAGTGTTTACTCTCATTTTCTCTTTAGTTTTTCTTCATTCTTCAACACTGATAGTGGCAATGAAGAGGATGGCCGATGGTGAGAGCTTGAAGATGGAGATGGAAGGCTAACTTCCCGATATCGGCTTAACGGGGATATCGAAGCCAAGTAATAGTTAAGCTATTTTATCCTATTAACATTGTAATCTCTTTTTGGATTGTTGTGTTGTTTGTATTTATTGAATCAGGTTTCAGATAGATGATTCGAATACGTTATTTTGATTGTTCTATTTCGAACCTATCGCTATATTGTTGAATGTAATTTGTAATTGTTACATTTAATGTTTGTTAGTAGCATCTAATGATCCTATATCGTTAAGAACAATATAACTTAGATTAGATAACCCGAACGTTTGAGGTTACTGCTTATATTGATCATTTCCACTTTGTGATGCTGCTGCCAAATTGAATCTAGAGATTGTATCCTAAGTTATTTTGTAGTTAGGTTTAATTAACGATGGCATCTTAATTAAACAAAACCTAAGGAAAAACTGGATTAGTAGAGCGTATTGTTAGTCTCATATCAATAATCCGGAGAGACTTGTAAAGACGTTAGGATGATGGAATATGCTTAATCGTGTTTAGGCCGAGATTGACCATAAAACCATACCTTAGTCTTACTCGACACCTTAATCATTTTTTATTGCTTGCTTTAATTTGTTTTCGATAGTTTACTTTTATTTTATTTTTTAAATTGCTAAAAATCCAAAAAACTCCCTTTTATATTTTCCTTGCATCAATTAATTTCGTTACAAAACTTAAACAGACATTCCCTGTGGATTCGATCTTGACTCACCGTAACAACAAATTTTAGTATGCAGAGTTAGGTAAATTTTGCAGTACACTTAACACGCGCTGTTAAATTTTGGCGTCATTGCCAGGGAGTGTGGTAGTTTAATTTTTGTTTTTGAGTTTAGTTGGTGTTTAGTGTATATATTTGTTTATAATTGTTTCTTTTTACTATTTGTTAATTTTTAAATGGTCGTTAATGTTAGTGTATGATAGTGACCAGATCTTCTCATAGAGAACTTGAGCAACTTGATTCGGAGATCAAGAGAACATTATGGAAATTGCGTAGGGAAGCAAGAACAACTATAGCAGAAGAATCAAAATCTGAATCCGAAGACGCGATGACAAACCCGAGAACTCTGAGGGAGTTGGCTACGCCTAATTTAACTCAAAGACCATTATGCTTAACATTTCTGAATTTTGCTGAACATGTCACCTTTAAGTTAAAGTCTGGATTAATACATTTAATGCCTAAACTTCATGGTCTTGTAGGTGAGGATGCACATAAACATCTTAAGGAGCTCAATGTGGTTTGTTTGAGCATGAAGCCTCCCGTGGTGACAGACGAGTAGATCATGTTAAGGGCCTTATCGTTCTCACTCAGGGATGCAGTGAAGGACGGGTTATTTGATTTACCAGCTAGAAGAGTAAATATAGGGCTAGAGATGAAGCGACTATTATCAGAGAAATATTTTCCAGCCTCAAAGACAACAAGTATTTGGAAGGAGATTTGCGGCATTAAGCAATATAACGAAGAGTCTCTTTACAAGTACTAGGAGCGATTCAAGAAGTTATGTGCTAGTTGTCCACTCCATAACATATCGGAGCAACTTCTCATGCAATATTTCTATAAAGGACTACTACTATTGGAGAGGAGTTTGGTTGATGTGGTGAGTAGTGGGCACTTTGCGAGAAGACTCCTATTGAAACCAAGGTCCTACTCGAGTGGATGGTCATTAACACACAACAATTTGGAACTCACAATGATGTTCGATACATAAACGAGGTAAGTACTTCATTTATTGAACATTGTCTAGATGAGCAAACATCTTTTGTGAGATAGATTGCAGTTGGACAAGCACTAGCGAAAGCGTGCGAAATATGTTCAAACACGAGCCATCTAATTGATGAGTTCCCAACACTACATGAAGGGAGGACGGAGTATGTAAATGCTACAGGAGGGAACTTCTCGAATCAATACAATCCATACTCGCAAATATATAACCTAAGCCGTAGGGATCTGCTAGACCCCGCTTCCGGAGCCCAACATTCGGAGCCATAAACTGAACAATCTCATTTCAAATCTTCTTAAATAATAAACGCATATGTAGGAAGTCAATAATCAAATTGGCCTGATTTATTTAAAACTATTTCAGTCACAAAAGATGCAAACATTATTGAACATGTCAGAATGATCTTACCTTCAAAATGATCTTACCTTCATTCTTCACCAAATGAAGGAATCTTTGGCTCAAATGGAAGCTCTTCCTGTTGGAC
>JAOTAW010000203.1:18113773-18124278 GCA_025629945.1 Erythroxylum savannarum
AAATAATTGGTGTTTGTGTTATAGGGGGTTTGGTTTGGTTTAATAACAAAATAAAGTAAAACTAAACTAATGAAAACAAATTAAAGAAAACATGCAAAAATGATGAAAGTGATGAATTCGTTAGGAATCTAGTTCTTTGGTTTAATCTCGGCCTACACCCAGTTGAACATACTTCATTGTTTTATTGTTATCAAACCTCTCCTAACAATTGTTAATCGTGGGTTACTGATAAGCTCTATTAACTTGAGTTTTCCTTTAGGTTTTGTTTAATTAAGGGATGCTCATTAATTAAACCTAATTAATGAATAACCTATGATACGATCTCTATATTCAATTGGGCAATTGCATTACAAATTAGAAAAACTGATTAATCAAGGAAACAACCATATACACTCAGGTCATTTAACCTAAGTTAAGTTATCCCTAATAATTACGAAGATTTAGTCGCTATAAATGAATCTTAAATATAACAATTATGGATTATATTGAAATTATAGTAATGGGTCCATACACAAACAATCGAACAACAATGAAAAATTTGATCATTCATACATAAAACCCAAATCCATACGCGCAAGATAACTTAAACAATTCCTCATGAGAGAAAGAAAACAATAAATACAAGGAAGAAATGCTTAACCAGGTTCGTCGGTGTCAATGTCACCTTCGAACTGGCATCAAGATGTCTAGCCCTCCATGAGTCTCTCACAATTGAGAGCTTCCATTGCCCTCTTCATTCTCCTAAAAGCTCCATTC
The DNA here is from genome assembly GCA_025629945.1 of Erythroxylum savannarum. NCBI lineage: Eukaryota > Viridiplantae > Streptophyta > Magnoliopsida > Malpighiales > Erythroxylaceae > Erythroxylum > Erythroxylum savannarum. The sequence goes on from JAOTAW010000203.1 coordinate 18,114,530, forward strand.
TTTTCCTAGCCAAAAATAACAAAACCTTCATATCCCTCAACTATCACATGTTCTGTCCATTTATATTAAAGATGTAGGGTTAAATGGGAAAGCTAGCCATTCTCATGCCCGTAAGTGACTTCTCAAAGGTGTGAGAAAGGCCTCAAAGACGGTGAGCAAATTCTCAAGCCTCTCACAGCCGTAAGAAGCATTGGATGGGTTTGAGAGAGTGTCTCGTGCCTATGCAACCTCATACAGGTCGTTAGCAGCTCTCTTCACTTTATATTCTTCACGTTCTTCATTTTTTGTATTTTCTTGTCTTCTTCTTGCTCTAATCTTCTTCTTCTTGTTCCATGAAGACAAATGAGTGTGATTCTTCATAAAATGGCCTAAATATAGTGCTTTCGACTCACTTTCGCTTTCAAATTGTCTAAAATCAAATATGAATTAAAGGGAGTATCTTAAGCATTTTCATAGCAATAATCACTAAGTGTTATGGAATAAATTCATAATCAATTAAAAACATATCATCAAGAAACTATCAATTGGTGGAATGAAGTACATGGTGACTTTTATTGATGATTTCTCCAAAGTATGTGTAAGTTTTCTTTATGAAAGAAATTTTGATTCTTTTTCAAAATTTAATGAGTTTAAAGAAACTGTTGAGGGAGAAGTGGGAAAGACAATTTCTTGCTTAAGAATAGATAATGGAAGGGAATATAACTCAATTGGTTTCTCTTAATACCTAAGAGAGTATGGAATTCATCATCAATATACTTGTGCCAACATGCCATAACAAACTGGCATTACGGAGAGGAAGAATAAGCACTTTGTTGAAATTTATCATAGTTTACTTCATACGAAGAATGTACAAGGAAAGTTTTGGGTAGATGCAACATGGACAATAATGTTTGTGATTAATAGACTTCCTCAACAAAGGTTAAATTTTCTTTAACCTTTTGAAAAGTTGTGGAATGTGAAAGTTAATGTTAGCTACTTTCGAGTATTTGGCTGTATGTGCTACGTGTTTATTCCAGATCAATTACATAGCAAGATTAACAAGAAAGTTGTTAGATGTATCTTTGTGGGTTATAATAGTCAAAGAAAAGGGTGGAAATGTTATGACCTTACAATTGGAAGGTGTTATACATCATGGCATGTTGTATTTGATGAAGCATCTTCATGGTGGTCTTTAGAAAAGTAGATATTACCATACTTAATTGATTTGAAAAATGAGTTGTAAATTGCTCATTTTCAATCAAGTGAAGATAGTGATGTCAAACAAGGAGTAATTCATAATTCTTGGCAAACCAGTGTGTACCAATAATCGTGTGAAGAAGTACCCAACCCTCAATCTCAGCTTATAAGGTCAACACGAATTCAGAGGCCAAATCCCAAACATGCCAATGCAGCAACAATTGAAGATGAAATTGCAAAAGAACTAGAAACCTTTGAAGAAGCAACTCCAAATATATTGTGGACTAAAGCAATGGAAGAAGAAATTAATGTATTAGGAAAAATCAAACTTGGGAGATAAAGCCAAAGCCAAATGGATCTACAAAATAAAACGTCACACAAATGGATCAATTGAGAGGCATAAAGCATACCTGGCAGCTCGAGGGTTCACACAACAATATAGACTGGACTATGATAAAACATTTAGTCCAATGGCAAAGCCTACAATGAGACATGTTTTGCTTGCACTAGCAGCTAGCAAATATTGGAATTTATGGAAAATGGATGTTAAGAATGCATTTTTACATGGGGAGTTGGATTGATAGATTTACATGGTTCAACTAATTAGGTTTCAGAACCAAGAACACCCTAAATATGTTTGCAAGCCACGTAAGGCACTCTAAGGATTTAAGCAATCACCACGTAAGGCACTCTAGTATGATAAGATTGCTAAATTTTTAACTCAAAGTGGTTATCTTATTACACATGCAGATTCAAGTCTATTTGTAAAAATCAATAGTGGAAGGGTAGCTATTGTGCTGGTCTATGTTGATGATTTAGTCATAACTGGTGATAATGAAGAAGAAATTCTTCAAAAAAAGGAGAATTTATCAGCTTATTTTCATATGAAAGAACTTGGACAACTCAAGCATTTTCTTGTTCTGGGGATTGATCGTATTGAAGGAGGAGGAGTTCTTCTTCATCAGCAAATGTATCCCAAAATTTTATTAAAGAAGTTTGGAATGCTACAATGTAAACCAATCTCAACATCGATAGAACCAAATGCAAATATGTGTCCGCATGAAGGGAAAGATTTGGAATATGTGACGACGTATCGACAGTTGGTAGGTAGTTTGATCTAATTAACTTTAACTGGACCAGATCTTTCCTTTGTAATTGGTGTTATGAGCCATTACGTGCAAAATTCCAAGAAGTCTCATATGGAAGCTATTTTCGAAGAATGTTGAGATATGTAAAAAGTACAATTGATTATGGTCTTCTGAGGCAAAAAGGGTCTTACTTAAGTTCCAAAAAAAACTTGATCTCTCTAAACAACTCTTCTCTTCCTTCTCTCTAAATGATTTACCTTCTTACCCTTCAGCCTCCTTTATTTGGTTATAATTTTTTCCCCATCTTTAGTTATTGGTCTTTTGGTAGCGCTTCACCCCAGCTGACCAGCCTTCAACCGCTGTCCTCACATTCCATGAAGAAAGGGGAGTTTTCCACCGCACTGGAGGATTTCTCGGCACTTATGAAAGAGTCTCTTCTTTCTAAATCCCAAGCTCCTTTAAAGCAGAGCTATGTGGATGTTGTCCCAACTAGTGGAAATAGCATCGAGCACCCGACTGATGGTACTTAAAATCATAAGCTATTTTCTTACCAAAAAAATGAAGTGTTGAAATACTTCCTAAATGTAATGAAAGATGTTAGCATATATCCCCCATTGGAGTTTCTTCAAGCTGGAGCAAAGGTATAGTCTACTGCCTTAATTGGATTTTTTTGGAATAAAAGCCCAACGTATCTAATTATAAATGCTTGGCCTGCTCGATGGTCCTCTAAAGGATTACAAAAGGTATTGTTGCTTGAAGATGGAATTTTATTGTTCAAATTTTCTGCTGAGAACCAACTGAGTTAGATTTTGGAAAATGGTCCTTGGCATATTGGAGACCAAATGATTTTCTTACAGAAATGACAACCTAGAATAGAGATTGATTGTAGTAAGATTGAGACCTTCCCACTATGGATAAACTTTCATAATATTCCTCTAGAACTTTTGACATTGGAGGGCTTGAGTTATATAGCCAGTTCACTTGGAAAACCATTATGTATAGACACTCAAACATCCTGCACAGACAGATCGGCTATGCTAAAATCTGTATTGAAGTTATGAAAACTACTCCATTTCCTAAAACTTTATATGTTTTTTTATGGAGAGAGTGGAGAGTTAGAGAAAAAAATTATCACTCTGTTGCACCCCTAAAAGCCTACTAACTCTACCAAAATTTAGAAGCCTACGGGGAAGACTTTTCAATTAGGTACACAACAAGAGCTCCTTAGAATAGGGTTTGCTATCCCTAGTCATGGAGACAGTAATATCGTAGATGACACTTTGCCATTTGAGGATAAAGAGGGAGCTCTAAGTATACCTTAGAACATTCAGACAGTTGATGACAAGTTAATTCTAGAGAAAGTTCTTTAGAACACTCAGACAATAGATGACAAGTTAATCCTAGATAAAGTCCCTGTACTGATACAAGAGGCAAGTTCGTCTAATTCTGGGACTAACATAATACACTTGAAAGCTTCTTTAAATTTGAAAATAGATGGCAGTTGAAGCTCTAGAATACTTGATGATTTTATGCATGATACTAGTTTTGGTGAATCTAGTAACGCTCTTACTGTTGAGACAGTTCAACAGGTTGATCATTAATAAGAGCAAGAAGAGTTCTAAATATTAAATACTAAGTCTTAGAGGCGTACTACAAGGAGGAAAAGGAAAAACCAAACAGAGGGCTCTCCCCTCCTTAATAGTATTGATTTGGAACATTAGAGGGCTCAATGATCCTATAAAAAGATCCATAGTGAAGGACTTAGTTAAAGCTCAGCAACTTTGGTTAGTTGACTTGGTTGAGACCAAAATTAAAGAACCAGTTCAGCATAAGTATCTTTCATTTTTGGGTGCTAATTGCCATTATTTCTCAAATCGCTCTTCCCATTATAATGGGAGGATATTCTGTTTTTTTAATATGATATTTTAGCAATAAAAAAGTTGAGGAAAGTGATCAATTGATGCATTTGCAGTGCCATTTGGAGGGAGCTAATATTGGTTTTGACCTCACTCTTATCTATACATCCAACTTCAGTTTTCAGCAGCAATAACTTTGGTTGGACTTAGTTAGATTGCAGTTTTCTTCGCAGAGTGCTTAGCTAGTTGGAGGTGATTTTAATTGCACCTTAAACTTTACTGAAATGGAAGGGGGAAAATTTTCTATAGGGGTGATACTAAAGAGCTTAATTGACTTTTTAATAACATAGACTTAATTGACCTCGCCTCTTTTGGTAGGCTCTTCACATGGAAAAATAAACAAATGGGAAGTATTTTTATAAAGAGGAAACTTGACAGAACTTTGGTCAATCCTAGCTGGGCTATGACATTCCCACATTCTCATGTATATTTTGGAAAAAATCTCCTGTCTGACCACTCTTTTATGCTTATCCAAGGTATTGCTCAACTTACAAAGGTTAGAGCTCCATTTCGATATTTTAATGTTATCTCACAGATGAGGGGCTTCATGGATCCAGCCTCCTCCTGTTGGCTTTTGAAAGTCTATGGTTATAAAGCATATCAGTTAATACAAAAATTGAAAAAGGTTAAAGTTGCACTTAAGCTCTTCCTCATACAAACCTCTCCTCAACTCACTGACCTCAAACAACATCTCAAGATTGCTTAAGACATCTATTATCTTGATCCAAATGACGCAAACTTGCAAGTGGTGGAAACTAGCTATCTAAAGGAGTATTAGCAAGCACTTAACCTACAGAACTCCATTATTAAACAGAAGGCAAGTGTCAACTGGCTTAGAGATAGGGATACTAACTCTACATTTTTTTCATTCATCCCTCCTATTTAGAAGAAACCATAATAGAATTTCCCAACTACAAGATGATGATGGTAGCATTTATGCAAATCATGCAGAGCTTATAGCTTTGGCAAAAAAAAATCAATCAGTTGATGGGGCCAACAAACACTGAGGAGCCTTTTTACAACATGAAGCAATTACTAGCTAGTTTGGCGGATTAGGATACCAAGTCACTATTAATATCTCCTATCATTGAGTAGGAAATAAAAAAGTCGATTTTTAGCATGCACCTTACCAAAGCTCCAGGACCAGATGAGTTTTTTGTTGGTTTTTTTTCCAATAGACTTGGGAGATCGCTGGAAATTTATTTACAGAGTCAATCTTAGATTTTTTTTTCTTCCTCAAAGATGCTCAAGGAGGTGAACCATACATATATATGTCTAGTGCTTAAAAATTCTCAGCCCATGCATATTTCTAATTTTCGTTCGATTTAATGTTGCAATACACTCTATGAAGTTATTACTAAGGTGCTTGATGATAGATTAAAAAGGTGCTAAATAAAGTTATTCACATATCTCAAAGTACGTTCATTCTGGAGCGAAACATCGAAGACAATATTTTCCTCCTACAAGAGTTGATTAGAGAGTATTCTTCGAATAAAAATCAATAGTTGTATACTAAAGATCGACTTCTTTAAAGCCTTTAACACTCTCAGCTGGAACTTTCTTCAAACTCGTCTAGAAGCTTTGGGACTAATAGATTTATTTGTCAAATGGATTATGACCTGTATACCTACTACATCTCTGAGTGTCCTTATCAATGACTTGGCCTTTACCCCTTTTAAAAATGCAAGAGGCATTAGGCAGGGGGATCCCTTATCCCCCTACCTCTTTACAATTTCTATAGAAGGCTTGTCCCGATTATTGAACAAACTTCTGGATTTTAATGGAAGCTTCATTTTCCATCACTGATGTGCTGAAAGCAGACTTACTCGCCTGTTATTTACTGATGACTTAGTGCTTCTTAGTGCAGTTGAAGTCAGGTATGTCAATTTATTGCTTCGGACATTGGAAATGTTTTCTAACTAGTTTGGGTTGAGAATCAAAATTGAGAAAAGTCACCTATATATGTTTTTGGATATGAGTAACAAGGAAGAACTCAGTAATATGATTAGCTTGAGTATCCACCCACCTTGCTTCAAATACCTTGGAGTTCCTATTACCTTTGCAAAACTGAAATTCTTTGATTGCATTCCCCTTCTTGAAAAGCTCAACTGTAGGATTAATGCTTGGAAAATCGTCATCTCTCATATGCAGCTAGGCTGACCTTAATATTATCTATGCTAAATAGCATGCATCTACACTGGTTTACCCACTTAATCTTGCCTAAGAGAGTTACGAAGGAGATTGACAAGATTTTGAAAGCATTTCTTTGGTCGGGTAAAGATGAGAATGCCAAGAAGGCTAAGGTCAAATGAAGTCAAGTCACAATACCTAAGATTCATGGAGGCTTGGAAATTATATCAGTCTCAACCACGCAAAAGGTGATGTTATGCAAACAAATATGGCGATTATTTACAAACAAAGGGGCGTTATGAATTAAATGGGTGCATGGAGCTCATCTTTAGAACTTAAGTTTCTGTAAAATTTTACCTTCCTCATAACATTCTTAGATATTCACCCAACTTCTAAAAATTAGAAGTTTCATTTATCCTTTTATCAAGCACATTATTGGGGATGGGGAAGACACCATGTTATGGCATGATAATTGGACTAGCATTAATCCACTGATCCTCCAAAACAAACTTTGACATTTAAGACACCATCTCCTAGACTCCTCTAAAGCATCATCTATTATATCTAATGGCATATAGTCCTGTAATCTTAAAGGCTTCCAAACTTTAGTTAGTCACCTTCTAGTCCTCACTAACACAAACTGATAAGATAAGGTCATTTTGACACCTACTACTATAGGTCGCTTCTCAAATGCTTCTTGTCATTCTCTCTTTAATAATATCTCTCTTGAAGTATCATGACATTCACTCCTCTAGAAAATCTCCCTTAATCCAAAGGCTTTTATTATCTCATAGCTATTGATCAAAAACAAACTACCAATTAAAAAACAATGACATAAGCAACATGACTCTTTATGTGAGTTGTGTTGAGAATGTGAGGAAGATCGGAGCCATTTATTTTCTAATTGCAGCTACTCCATGGTGGTTTGGGGGCATACTCAACAATTTTTGAACTAATCGATTCCAACTCGGGATTAGGAGTCCACTTTGAACAACATTATTGCTCTCACTAAGGAAGGCAAATCGAATGTTATCCTTATCAAAATAGCATTTCTAACTACCATCTATTCCTTGTGTAAAGAAAGGAACCGAAGCCTTTACACTGGAATTAGAGAAGATAAATATAGAGTAGCGGATACAAGCATAAATTGGATTAGAGAGGTGCTCATTTCCAAAAACATAGAGCACACTCTCACCCCAAAATTAAAAGCAAATGATATTTATGAGCTCCTTTGTTTTTTTTTCTATTTTTACACTCTCCTCACTTCTTTTGTAAATTGTGTTAGAAGCTAAGTAATAGGCTTCTAATTGTAAACATTGTAATAGTTTTTACTATTGTTAATACCAATTACATTCAATTTTCAAAAAAGAAAAGATTGCAAGTTGTATGGTTATTGTGATGCTGACTACACAAGAGATCAGAACAAGGAGCGACTTCTTAGTGCAGCATCATAGTTGTGCATTATCATGTGTTTTTCTAAGTATTTGGCATGTGTTTCTTGCATAATAGGTTATTATTATGGTGTTTTAAGGCTTATTTTGTGTGTTTTTGTTTACTTTGATCTTCATGGTAGTTCTTTTATGTTTGGTGTTGGTTTAAAGTAATAATTGATCATTTTGGTGTAGGAATTAAGGGTGGCCACCTTTATAATTGAGCTATGGACCAAAAGAGGAGAAGAGAAGTAGAGGAGCTCTAGAACAAGAACCCACGATCGTGGGAATGGGCCCGTTTCCCATGACCATGGGAAATCTCTTCAGAATGTTTCCACCACATTAACCCACGATCGTAGGAAACACAGGGATAATTCCTATGATCGTAGGAACTGGAGGCAGAATGAACACGCGAGTTTCACTTGTTTTTAAGGTTTTATGACTTATCTTGTGATATAAGGCCATAAATCCTTAGGGCCAAAAGAGGGTCGTGGGAAACTTGCCTCTTTGAGCTAAAAGATAAATTGAGAGCCTAGAGAGAGGTAGAGAATCAAGATTTTCATTCACAATTGGGCAAAGAGCACATCAATTCCAGATTTTCCAGATTTGGGCAAAGAAGAGGTGGAGTTTGCTTCATTTAGTTCTTATTTCATTTTTTCTCTTCTAACATCTTTATTATGGATTGTTTGGTTGTTGGGGATGTTAATGATATTAGGAGTGGCTAAAATATTTTTTAGGGTTTGTTGTTTGAATAATTTGTGAACCTTTAGTTGTTAATTTAATAATATAAATGTTTGTGTTATTTATTGAGCTTAAACCTTGCAACAGATTGAGAGAGTGAGCTTGGTAATTTGTGTTAAATGTACAAGGACAGTTGACCTTTAATAGACCTGTAGATAACAAGTTATTGATTTATTAGGAAGAGATTTCAATAGAATGATATACTGCCTATAGGATAGCTTCATATCTAGTTGAATGTTTAGAAAAGGCTTTGTATATCGAGAGATCCCAAATTTAATCCTAATTTATTTAACTAGTGACATTTGGTTTCACCTTGAGATAGGTAGCTAAAATTTTAGGAAATCTTGGGCCAACTATAAATTGAATCAATTAACTAGAAAGGGAGCAAATAGGGATAATGACAAGTCCTAATTTTTAATCTTGATTTTCTCCAAATTTTAGTTTACAATTTTAGCTTTGGTTGCATTGTTTCCTTTTTACCTTTATTTTGTCTTTATTTTACTTATCTATTTAAATTTGTTTGAATTGGTTTCTTAAACAAAAAACAACCTGAATTAAGTGGTGCCTAAGCATAATCCTTGTGGGATGGATATCTACTTTTTACTACAAGTTACGACACATATACTTACAGTTTTGAGCATAAAATTAGTAGTTTATTTTGTAATCAACAAGTTTTTGGCGTCGTTACCGGAGATTGTATTTGTAGCATCTTGTTTAGTTTGGGTTACTGTGATTTAATAGTTTTTTATATTTTTCCTTGTGTATTTACAGGTGCATGAACACAAGGAGCATGCGAACGTCTATTGAATTTAGTGACGAAGAGTTATCAAATATCATAAGGCATCAACAAGAGTTGAGAAGAGCGAAGTGTCGAGACAATATACAAAGAAATATGGCAGAAGAAGGAGAGCAAGGAGGAGCTGAGAGGAAATTGATGGACTTTATGAGACCATGTTTCAGTCCTCAATGAGTTGCAAGGCCAGCGATTCAAGCTAATAATTTTGAAATCAAGTCAGCACTCCTCAACATACTTTAGAGTAGTGTGCGATTTTATGGATTTTTCAATGAAGATCCCAATGTCCATCTTGGAATTTTTTTGGAGATCTGGAACACCTTCAGGTTTAATGGGATGTATGATGATGTCGTGAGGTTGCAATTGTTTTCTTTCACTGTGAGAGATCGCGCAAAGGCATGGTATAACTCACTCAGTTCAGGGCATATCACTACTTGGGAACAGCTAGCCTAATCATTCTTTGCTAAATATTTCC
>JAOTAW010000203.1:18141719-18157671 GCA_025629945.1 Erythroxylum savannarum
CCTCTCCAACGACAACCTCCTTCCTTCTTCTTCTTTTTATTTTCTTTTCTTCTTTTCTTCTATTCTTATCACTTATTCAATGTCTAAAATGCCCCTCCTTACAAAGCCTTAAGTCCTAAACACTTAAGTGGACTTCCTAAAATGCCCTTACACATTCTTACTTAATAAATTCTCATTTGCACCTTATTTTTACACTTACTCTTAATTTTAATTTCTCCAATTAATAATAACCATAATTCAATCTATACCTCAAAAATAAATTGAAATTCATGCTTATTCAATAAAATAATTCAGGGGCCAACACCTGTAGTCCACACACATTCTCAATGATCCATCTTTCTTCTTCACAAAAAGAACTAGAGCTTCCCAAGGTGAGGAGCTAGGCCTAATATAATCTTTCTCTAACAGCTCTTCCAACTGCTCTTTAAGCTCCTTCAATTTTGCCAGAGCTATTTTATAAGGTGGAATTGATATTGGTGCAGTGCTTGGAAAAAGCTCGATGGGAAACTCAATTTCTCTAGGTGGTGGTAGTACTGATAATTCCTCAGGAAAGACATTTGGAAATTCCTTGACCACAGAAATATCTTCTAGCTTTCCTCCATCGACCTTTGTGTCTACCACATATGCCAAGAATACTTCACATCCTTTCCTCATCATTTTCTTTGCTGTCAGAGCCGAAATAATTCTAGGTGGGCTTGCTTTCTTGTCTTCCACAAACACCACCTTTCCACCTTTGCCTAACTCAAACTCTACTGTCATCTGTTTGCAATCTAAATTGGCATTATATTTTTCTAACCTAGCCATGCCCAAAATCACATCTAATCCTCTCATCTTCAATGACATTAAATCTACCACTAATTTTTCTCCACCAATGCATATTTTGCAATCTCTATAAACTTGACTAATAATGATATATTGGCCAATTAGGGTACTAACCATCAAAAGACTATCTAATGGGCTCAAATTTCTACCATGCACAATCCTACTTGACGAAACAAATGAATGAGTAGACCCTGGATCAATTAAAACAATAGTATCATCATTAAACAATTTAACCATACCAGTCACAACCTCTGGAGCTACTTCTGTGTCCTCCCTCGTGATTGCAAACACCCTAGCTGGTGCTTGCCTCCTCAGTCTTCCTGGAGGATTCGCTTTTTTGGCTGCAGTAGACATTCCCACTTCAGTTGCAATCTTGACTCCCACAATCTCAGCCCTTTTAGAAGCTTGCATCTGAGTTCTCTCCCATCTTGCATACCGCGAGCATTCTCTAGCCATGTGACCTTTTTCCTCACAGTTAAAACAAGCTCTGCTCGGCCTATAACACTCCCCTTTAGGGAATTTGCCACAATGGTCGCATTTGGGAATGGATGGCTTATCCCCCTCTCCCCTTTTACTTCCTCCAGCCGTTGAGGCTTGATGAGAGATAGTTATAATCTGTTTGGCCCTGCTTGCACCACTGCTCCTATCTTCAGACTGTACGGGGAAAGTCTTAGAACTCCTCTTTGGCATAGGAGCACTACCTCCCGTCCTGAACTGTTCTCTTCCTTTTCTCTTTCTGTTTACTGCCCTCTTTATATTCTCCACATTCTCAACCCTTAACGCAGCTTCTACTAGCTGTTGAAAGTCACAAAAATTTTGTGCCACCACTTTTTCTCTGATGGCTAAATGCAATCCCGCTTCAAACCTACGGCACTTGGCCTCTCCACTCATTATCATCTCAGCTGCATATCGGAACAATTGCGTAAATTTACGCTCATATTCACTCACTGTCAGCTCCCTCTACTGGTTATATACCTCAGACAAATATTTCTTCCTATAAGCAGCTAGGAAGTCCTTCCATGTCAATACTGGTAGTTTTATCTGTCTCCCTGGTATACTTTCCCACCAATGCAGGGCATCTCCCTGTAGCAAGCTTGCAGTATATTCAACCTTTTCATTATCCGAATAGTCCATTTATTCCAATATCCTTTATGTCTTCCTCAAACATGTTTCGGCTTCTTCTGGATCAGTTGTTCCATAAAAATCCACTGCCCTATACTTCCTAAGCTTATCAAATTTTTTTCTTTCTTAGCTGGGGATGGGGTAGAATTTTGTGGCATCTGGCCCATGGCCTGGACAAAAGCCTGAGCAAAGGCTTAGAATAGTCTAGGATCTAAGGGAGTAAGCACTTGCTCTTGCGGAAGAGATGACTCATGTGTTTGCAATCGAAAGGGCTCATTACCATGCCCTACAGAAGTCTCAACATTTCCTAGGGCTCTAGACTCATCAGCGCCCTCCTTTCTTGGTGGAGAATCAGGTGCAATAGATCCTTGCAAAACTCCTCGTGTTCTTCTACGAGGTGACATCTTACTCCTTCAATTTAAACATTAACATTTAGCTTACATTTCATTTTAATCTTATTTCCTACATGTATGCATGATATGCATGTCACTCAATGCAATCAACCAATTCAACAATGCAAACAATTAATCACACATTATAATAATTCATATTACTACATATACTAAGCATAGGAATCCTTAAAAATCCTAGGCTCTGATACCAAAAATGTTGGGTCCGGGTCTCGGTACTTATTACAAGTATACATTACGAGAGGATCGGGTGTAGATAATGAGAGAAGAAGGCTGGAAGCTAAAAATTGTAATGAGAAACTTAAAAACCCGTGTTGTACCTAATTTGGAGAGTTCCATCGGTTATCTTCCTGCACTCCTGAAGTGACACTCAAACTTATAAAAAGCATATCTCCTAATTATGATGTCCAAAACTTACAAACTTTATACTACTGGAAATCTAAGAGGATATGCTACAACTTTCATGAAGACAAATTTGTTTAATTCTGCCTACATCAATACATTTTAATCATTGAAATCAGATCACAATTTCTGTCAAGGATAGTGCTGCAAACTCTGCCAGCACCAGTGACGTTATCGTGTAGAAACCATATCTCTCTCATAAGAAGTCAAAAAAATTGAAAACTTTATACCATTGGAAAGATATGAGGATTATCGACAATGTTCATGAAGACAAATTTGTCTAATTCTGCCTATATCAATTCAATTTAATCATTGAAATCAGGTCACAATTTCTATCAAGGATAGTGCTGCAGACTCTGCCAGAACCAGTGATGTTATCATGTAATGACCATATCCATCTCTCATCCGAAGTCCAAAAATTACAAACTTTATACCATTGGAAAGTTAAGAGGATATGCTGCAACATTCATGAAGACAACTTTGTCTAATTCTACCTAGATTAATACAGTTTATTCATGGAATTTAGAGTCACTACTCCTGTCCAAGGTAGTACTGCAACTATATTCTCCATTTTCTTCTTTTGCCTATTATGAGCTTTTACAATTTCTAAAAAGAAAAGACCCGGATCCAACCAACCACTAAATGTACATACATGACTCTCAGCATAACAATTTATTTTAAGTCTATCCAAGGCCATCTAACAACATACTATTCCATCTCTAACAACAATTAACAACTCAACGAAGAAGATAGTTATGAACATGTACAAAGGGAACTTCTTCAACTCTCAATCTCATTACTTAATCAAAATGGAGTTTGAGCATAGCTTTAATTACATATCAATAGCCACATCAATAGCTTAATCCAAAATATACATGAATGCTCATGTTTGATATGCTTATAAAGCTACCCAAAAATATAGTCCAACTAACTTAGTTACAAAAGGTAGTTATCTTGGAGTTTGTCAAAGCTTTTCAAGGGCCAATATTCTTCTTGTTCTACACCTGAGGAGTAAAAAAAATGGGTTGAGCTGCGAAGCTCAGTGGCTAATACGTTTATAGCCATTGATAACGAGCCACACAAATCTAGCATATATATATATATATATCATTCTAATCTAGCAATTAAATTATCTACAGTTCTACCTCAAAGACTCATAATTAACGATGTTATCAAATAAAGCATATCATGTATATTTAAACATCAAAACATAACACTCAATTTCGTATCATGCTCAACAAATCAAAATGAAATGCACAAACATAATGGCTTGAGAGTCCCATGGATCGAAATAGAGATACCGAAGTTTACACCATAAACTAAATGAGTCTATTTCTTAGGAGCTTATGTGCCATAAGCGGGCAACTGGGAGAAGGCTTTAAGTCAATGTGCATGTGACGAACAAAATGGTATCTCTCTTGCCCAAACAAAAGAAAAATTTGATGCTCAATTCATTTCATCGCATGTTCATACTTTCATGCTTCTTGTGCTTTTTCCTCTTTTCATTAATACAATATGTTGTAACATCTTTCAAGGCCTAACAAGATAATAAATCATAATGCATTTTCCAACAATCACAATAATTCAAAATCAAGCAATTAAGCATACACACACAAGTAAGAAATCAGCCCATCATTCACAATAACTATAAACATATTACCCACCTAATTGCATGTAAATCCAAACTCAACTTTGCCTTTCCTTTTGCTCTCGCATTAAATTTTCTTGGTTTCCTTCAAACAAACAAAATTTTCATTCAAACCAATATACAAATAGAAAATCCATAAAGCTTTAATAATCAAAAATAAAATTGAGCTTAGACTTAGTCTACCCATGGTTTATCTAGGCTAGAATAACTAAGATCTAGTTAAAAATCCATGAAAATCAAAAATGGGTTTCTTGGTTCTCTTCTTTCTCCCTTTATTTCCAGCACAAGAAACTCATTTCTCTAGTTCCTTTTCTACCAAAGCAAGACGAAATGATGAAGCTTACCTAAGTCTTAGTTGAATCCTCTTCATTCTTCTTTCTCCTTTCTTCTTTCTACGTTTTTTCTTTCTTTCTTCCTAGCTTGTCCAACACACTTCATGCACTCTTCACTTCTCCTCTCCTCTTTCTACGTTTTTTTTCTTTCTTTCCTAGCTTCTCCAACACATTTCTTTTCTCATTTATTCAAGACCACATTTTTTTGGTCCATTCCTATGATAGGAGTTGTTCCAAAGCATTCATTTTTAATTGGCTCCCTTATCCCCTACAAACTAAAAATAACGTTATTTAGGATAGCTAAAAGTTTTAAATTGCGGGTACTTCATGAAGTTTACATTTGCGAATAATGTAAAAACTAAATTGCACATTACAGATATCACAATCGTTGATGCACAACTCCTAAATTTATTGCATAATAAAATTAATTACTATCTTATGAAATTTAATGTTTTTGAAAGCTATTTTGCAATTCAATGTTATTAGTGTTAAATATAGAATAACAGAATTTAATAAAGTATATAAAACATAGAAGTTCCATTTAAATTAAAATTGAAGAATTAATTAATTTTTCCCATTTGATTTAAAAAAGATAAGAGTGAAAATAAAAATTTCACACCAAATTATGATAATGATCTTAAATTACAACATAGCTGTAAATTTACAAAGTAAGTTCAATTAAGGTATTTTAGCTAACTAAAGTCTCGCTCATTTTAGTAGATGGTCATCTTAAGGTTTCTTGTAAATAATATAATAAAGGAGCACTAATATAATAGTTTAACAAGCACTAAGTTAAAACTTTAACGACTCATTATTATCAAAAAATAGGGAAACTGTTAGATTGTTCAAACTCTCTGGATACATTTTATTCAAACTCTGGATAATAGAGGGCTATTTATTTTCATCTCTCTTAGGAGTCCAAATTCTTAAAAAGCTAACAGATAAAGAAGAATATCGTTCAGAGCTTTTGGGTGGGAAAAGAAAATACCACCGAACTAGCGAGACACTTATCCTTCTCTTTTTGAATCATAGTTTGCTTTTTTTTCCCTTACTATTGCTATGATGCTATCATTTTCCCTTTTACAGTATGTTACAGAATAATGATGAGGTTAGGGTTTCTGGTGATGACAGGTTTCTAGTAATGACGACCTTCTGGTGATGACGTCAAGGAAGTTGTTGGTGGCAGACATCTATCTCAACGATAAAAGGAAGCATACATTGAAGGGGTCCCTCCAAGTTCAGGAGGGTCCTTCACAACTCCATAGACCTTGGGAATGCTAAATCTACGATGGAATGCATACCACAAGACTTGGGACAAGGAAATAATGATGAAGTTAGTCACTTAAAACTTAACGAAGGAAGATTTTCCAACATTACAATTGAAAGATGAAGAGATTAAAGCAATTAATGGGGTTAAGCAACATATAAAAGAACTAAATCCTTCTAGGAGATGGAGCAACATAGTGGCCCCTCATTCACGAAAACTTCAACTCACATTTTCAAGAGGTAAATGTGGAAGGAATTGTCAGTCCCTCCCAAACAACTTCTTCAAGATGGTGCTACTACTTCGTCAACTAATCTTATAAGTTTTTTTCGTGGGAAATGCCCTACTTTTCCATTAGTTCATAGCTGGGAAGGTATCTTGGGACAGGAAAGGTTTAGAGAAAACCTTATTAATTGAGGAGGATAATTTTATTTTCAAATTTAATTTATAAGAACCATGACATGTAGTTTTTCAGAGTCAACCTCAACTCCCTTAGAACTCACTACAAATTCTAAGAAGACAAGTTTATCCATGTAAAATGAACACTTCTTAATGATTGCATACAACTTCTCTTTCCTAAGCACATCCAAGACAACCTTAACATGCACGACATGTTCATTTAAGTTCTTATTGTAAATCAATATGTCATCAAAATAAACAACCACAAATTTACCAAGAATTCACGTAAAACATGATTCATTAAGGGCATGAAAGTACCAGGTTCATTAGATAAGACAAAAGGCATAACCAACTAGTCATACAATCCATATTTGGTCTTAAATGTGGTTTCTCATTCATCACCTTCTTTCAACCTAATCTGATGATAACTACTTTTTAAATCAATTTTGGTGAATATGCAAACACCATGTGACTCGTCTAGCATATAAACTAATTTAGGAATAGGATGACGATATTTTACAGTGATCTTCTTAACTGCTCTACATTTCACACACATCCTCCAAGTTCCATATTTTTTTGGCATTAAAAGAATTAACACAGCACAAGGACTCACGCTCTCCCTCACATACCCCTTTTTAAGCAAGTTATCCACTTGCCTTTGTATTTCTTTTGTCTCCTCTGGATTGCTTCGATAAGTTAGACGAGTAAGAATTTGAGCTCTTTGTACTAAGTCTATATGATGCTCAATCCCTCTCAAAGGTGGTAACCCACGGGGTACCTCTTTAGCAAAACACCATCATAATCCTGCAACAATGTCACAAACACACTAGGCAAATTTGGGTCAAGGTCAGTGATAGTAACCAAAGTTTCCTTAAACTGAATCAAGATTAAAGCTCTCTTGCCTAAGTATGCACTCTTTAACTCTCTCTCTTTTGCATAAAAACACGGTTGTGTCTTAGCCTTTTCACTCCTTTCAATTTTTCTTTGCTCACTTTTTATATTCTTTTCTTTCTTTTCACTCAATAAATTCTTTTCTCTTGCACATCCCACTTTCTTTTCCTCCTTATGCAGTCACTCACCATAAGGCCTATTTTATTCTTTTTTCTCATGGCCTCTTTTCTCTCTTATTTCTTTTTCACCTCACTACCTGAATCCTCGTTTGATGATTGTTGAATTTTTAATTGTTTGAGGCATGTTTCTTTGGGTGATAAAGGAGCAAGGAAACTTTCTGCCCATTATACATAAAAGAATATCTATTCATATACCCATTGTGCATAACATGCCTATCGAATTTTCATAGCCTACCCAATAGTATATGACCAACTTGCATAGGCACAACATCACACACAACTTCATCAGCATATCTAATAGAGAATAAAATAACTACGTGCTTAGTAACTTTGACTTCACCACTATCATTCAACCACTGTTGTTTATATGGATTAGGGTGTTTATCATATTTCAACCCCAACTTCTATACCAAAGTAATATTAGAGACATTAGTATAACTACCCCTATCTAAAATCATGCTACAAGCTTTCCTACCTGCTAAACATCTAATGTGAAATATGTTCTCCCTTTGTTTTATACTATCTTCCTTCACATTCAAGTTCAATGCACGTCTAGCAACTAAAGATTCACCCTTAATAGCATACTTAACATTTTCATCAACATCAGAATAATATTCTAAAGGTGGCATACTTAAATCACTACCATTAGAATCATTACCATCATCAGACTCAGAAACAATATCACCACCCTTAATAAACATAGTCTTCCGATTAGGATATTCAGATGCATAATGACCATGCCATTTCCATTTAAAGCACTTAATATCCCTATATTTAGAAGGTTTAGAGGATGGATCAGTAGTACCTTTTTAAATTGAAGTACTTTTCTCCTAGCTTTTGTTTATCTCTTTGCTTTTCTCCTTGGAATCTGAATAGTGCTCTCTCTGCTTATCTTCATTTATACTCCATTTTAGATTCTATTTGCTACTGGAATTTGAGAAAGACTTGGTTGCCCTTCTTTGTTTTTATTACTTCTCTACCTTTATGGCAATGTTCACTAGGTCTTTCATCTCTATATAATGTTGCAACTCAACCACATCAGTAATTTCCCTATTCAATCCACCTATGAACCAAGCCATTGTCACCTCTTCCTCCTCTTCTATGTTAGCTTTAATCAATAGTATCTCCATCTCTTTGTGATCATCTTCTATCGATCTAGTTCCCTATGTGAGTTTATGTAATTACTAGTGCAACTTTCTATAATAATAAGGTGGCATAAACCTCTTCTTCATCAGTCTTTTCATCTCTTCCCAAGTGGATATAGGTGGTTTCCTATTCCTTCACCTATTCTTTACCAATTTATCCCACCAAACTAATGCATAATCAGAGAATTCTACTGCTGTCAATCTCACGTTCTTATCTTCAAAATAGTTGTGACAAGTAAAAATCATGTCCACCTTTCTTTCCCATTCCAAGTACACTTCAGCATCATTCCTATCTTTGAAGTGTGAACTTTTCATCTTGATGACATTAATGTTGCTATCTTTTCTCTCCACTCTTTCTTCCCTCCTTACTCTACCTCTTACAGTTTACACTTCATCTTTATACTTGTTATACATTCTTTCCAATTCTTCCTCTCTATTCATATGACCGTCAATTGATCTACTATGATTTTGGATTCTACTGGTTTCATTAATTCTCTCATCCATCCCATCCATTATAGTAGATACTTCTTGAATTCACTCATGAATGCCTTATACATCAATTTCAAATCAGGCACATTTTCATCCTCATCATGTAATGTTTCCTTTCCATCTCTTCTATTTGTCATTATTATAACAAAAAGCTGCAAGAAAATGGTTAGCAATAAAAAAAACCCCCTCAATTTACTCCCTTACGTGTTTCACTCAAAAGATGACACTTCACTCGTGTTTTCAATCAAAATTGGATTTTACCCTCTTTTAAGCTTACACACTCTAGCCTTTTTTCCACTCAAGTTTGTTGTCCTCAATTATACTTCAGAATTCAATTTCCAATCACGGGAATTCACAACAACAAATTAAAATTTAGGAATGTGATGAAAACACCTAAGAAAGACGATAGGCACAAAACTAGAAACAAGTATATTGAAATGAATAAAGGCAAAATGGGCATACAAGAGGAAAGTATGTATGTTGCCCAAAAATACAGAATTTAAATTAACAAGAATCAATTTATTAATTATAATGTAAATGAAAACAAAAAGTAAGTGATACTAAAAATAGAGACTTAGAATGAAGGAAAATGACAAAACTAATAAATGCGGAAATTGAAATTTCCTTAATGGAAAAGTCAGCTTGGATACAAAGATGTAAAGACACTAAACAAAATAGGAAGCCAATAAAAAAGAAAATCCTATAATTACGCCAACTTGGAAGATGGAAATTATACTACTTGATTTTTTATTTAATTTTCCTAACTTAAGATATGACTAAATCTAAATAATTTCTAAATGATTAGTTGTTTCCTTGTAAATAATTACCATAAATTCTTCCCAAGTTATGGATAAAAACAAGATCTCACCACCAACTAAATCAAATCTTTCCTTTTTTAACTCTAGCAACTGATTTCTTCTTCTTCTTCTTCTTTAATGCTAGCAAATGATTTTTTTTCTTTTTTTTTCTTTTTTATATGATAATTAGATCGGTGATAATTCAAGGAACAAATTGGAAAAAATAAAAAAACAAGAAAAAAAAAGAACAAGATGAACCCCAATTTCAAATTCTAATGAAAAATAACAATAATAATAGCAAATAAGCACAAGAAAAATAAGAATTTATCCCAATCTAAACTCTGATCCTAAATGGTGCGAAACCCCAAGGCTAAAGAGCCTGAAACTCCTTAAATATACACTTTGGATAGAACATGAATAAGGGGATTTAGTAAATCCCCAACCCTAATGAACCCTCAATCAATTATATGGATGGAAACATATATGATAAGGTTGATTTAAAAACAAGAATAGAATTTGTCACAAGTGATTACCTTGATAAGAATTATATTCTTGATGCAATAGAAGAAGATAATAAATCCTCCCCCAAAGAATCCGACCAAGCCAACGTGAGAATTATTCATAAAAAAATCCATAAACAATGTTTACTGTGAGGTATTTATACTCTTGAAAAGAAAGAAACTCTAAATATGTAAAAGACCTTTAAGCACAGGCCTTTCACCGAAATAACTAAAACTAAAACTAATATTTCTAAAATACAACTCATTAAATCTAAAAAGTTTAAATTTAATGAGCTGAAAGTTTGATAAAAGTCCATCTCACTAAAACAAACCTAAAACACAAGTAGGAGGTTGGCCAAAGCTATGCTTTTAACTTAAAATAATTAAATAAACAAGAATTAAAGTATTTTTACACATTTTGTCCAATTTGATTAGTTAAGATGCCATTGACCCTCATTGTCTCTTGAAATTCTATATCATCTACAATTCAATCTATGTAAGATTGAAGCTTTTCTTTGACCTTCTTCGCTCTTAATCTTGTTATTGGTCCTATGGTATTACCATCTCATCTTTGAGTATATTTCTCTTACAAAGTACCATAGTGGTGGTCATATCATGTTGCCTTTACTTCTTGTACTAGGATCAAACCTGAGAACCATCTGATGTTAAGCAAGAAAAATTAAAGAAACCCAAAACAAATAAGAGATCTTAGATTAAAATTTTATTTTAAGATCCCTTTTCTATTTGATCTTTGTTTCTTCCTTTAAGAATTGTTATAACCAGTCTCACGAACACCCTTGTAACTAAGTCTTCATGAGAGGAGCAGTAATAAATGAGTGGCTGCTTTTGCTGAGGTGAAATGAGTTTATTTTGAGGCATTTGTGGGAGTGATTTCTTCCCCCACCTTGTAGGTGAGCGCTGGATAAGTCTTTGTGTTCCTTGCACTCCATCGTTGTACATAACTCTTTATTTGTATAAAATCTACTGAATTACACCACCCCCTGCAAAAAAAAAAAAAAAGAGTGGCTTCTTGATGAGCCTCCTCTCTTTGAGAGCTTCAGATTCTCACCAAAGAACAACTGCGAATTACGACGGTGAACTTGCACCATGAGTTAGGGTTGTAGCCATGAAAAATGAATCCAAAAGAACAAAATAAGCGATTAATAAAAAAAATTATAATCTGCTTGGAACATCGTTAGAGCTTTAAAAATGTAAAAAGATGTAGTAAGTGTACTAATAAAATAGGATTCAAAATAAAGTCCTAAATAAAAATTTAAAACTCTGAACTAAAAATTCAAATAGAACGCTTTTTATAATAATATAATTATATTTTAATAATACCATAATTTAAATTTTATAAAAAATATTTTTGATAAAAGAACTGTTTTTTTTTCTATGCTTGCATTATTTTTGGAAATACACCAAATTACTCTTAATCAAACTCAGGTTTTGATGTTTACGACCCCTAATCAAACTGAGGTTGAATTGTTTTGCGTTGGTAAGGATAATAAATCACTAGCCGGCTTCACAAAACCAACGTTTGCTGTTAGATTCAGAGCATTAAACGGTACATAGAGGCAAGATTCAGTTGAGAAGCAAGACACTACAAATCATATGAACCTATACTACCCTACTGTCAGTGAATGGACACACGATGAAATATCCAATAGCTCCAATTTTATTGCAACAATGATTTTAATCCAATGAATCTCGGATTAACAGTGAACCATGTACCACTCAAGTCTAGCTGCAAAACATCTGAACTGAAACAACAGAAATTGTACAGCTCCGTATCTAAAAGCTCTATGCTTTGTTGAATGGAAGGAAAAAAGAACGAAAGAAAAACCTCCATGTCTCACTCTATTTTCACTTCTGTTGGTTGTAACGTAGTATTCCATGAACATCTATGATGCCTGGAGGAAACACTGGATCAGTTGCAGCCCTCACTGCAACCTTTGCCACTGAGTTTACATTTACAGGGGGAGTGAACAGAGGACCAACTAGTGGAAGCTGGTTAAGGGGCTTTGCATGTTGAAGAACCTGCAGGGACAGGCCAATGATACAGGCATTAACTATGGAATATATCCACTAAACAATACGTCAGCATATCACCACTTAGTTCTTCCTTATTCCGACATTACTTTATCTAGGATAAACACATGGACATCAATTCCTAGCTTACAACAGTTCTTTTATTTGGATTTGAGATTTGGAAAGAGGTTTTGTTGTGTATCAATTTGTATAACCACTTGTATACATGCAAAATCACACAAAAACAATAGACAATGCTAAATGTCAATAGAATGTCATTCAATGTAATACAATCTAATAATATTTGTTGACATTGATAACTTGACAATGTTAATAGCAAAGGGACGTCCAACTCCACTTTGGTTGACCTTTATTCGTCTTAGTTCCTTTAGTGTTATTTTAATTACAGTTAAAATACTAAATATATAAATTAGTTAAATAATTAATTTTATTTTCATTTCTTGTATAATACCTGTAATGGTTGAAAAATAAATAAAAAGTTTTTAGGATTTCATTTGTAAGTTAATAGTTATCTATTAATATAATTTAATGATAATTTTTAAATTACATTTATCTAATGACTATTTTCAGATCATTATATTTTTTTAATAAAGATATATTCATTAAATAATAATCAAAATTTGCAAATATTTTCATTTTTCAAATATTTTTTAAAATTTGAAGTATAGATAATCATTAATAATAAATTAAATTATAACAAAATCTTTTAAAAAATAAGATCAGTTTGTGTAATTTTTATAAATTATGAAAACCGACAAAAAAGCTCCTCAATTAAAAGTCCCTCTACTCTACTAACTAGAGGAGGACATCGGTTTTACCCCAACGTGGTAGAATTATGTTGGATGACTTTTCTAGACCAAACATTGCTTGATCGAGGGAAGTTGCATGTACTTCTACAGCGCCCAGTTAAGACAAATCTGACTTGGGTGCTTATAAGTGATGGATATTAAACTACAAGTAAGAAGCAGGATAAGATTACCATTTCCAAAGGAGAACCAATAACTTCCAGAGGTATCTTCAAACTTCCAACTCTGCGAGCCCCGTAAATGAAACCGGGCCTGAGAATCACTCCTGAGGGGACAAATCAAATGTTTCATAATAAGTAACCCACTATCCAGGGAGCCATGGACAAGAGGAATAAAAATAATTTTCTTTCCAACGACAAGAAAAATGAGAACATGGGTACTAAAATTCGAGGACTAGCTTATCTTCCTTTTCTATTACCTGAAGGAGTTCTTAATCGTTTAATATTTAGTTCTCATCCATGGAACCTAGCGCCTATACTATACAGAAGCTCAGTTTCATCATGAAAGATAGTGCTCTTCATGAATCTACTATGCAATTTAGCACTTGCTAAAACTGTTATTTCCCCACTACTAATGTTCGGCCTGTGTCCTTTCCTTCCCACAATTCCTCAATCCATCTTCTCTTTCTCTATTCTGTTCACTCCCTTACTAGCAAGTACAGATGCCATGCTTTCACTATGAGCCCAATCAAAAGCATGCAACCAAACAGAAACCATAGTAAAACAGAAAATTTCTTTTTCATTAGTTTTCACTTCGAGGAATCTGTGTCAGCCTCCTCAAATTCCAGCTTTTCAAAAACCACAGAAGTTGGCAACGACATGCTACACAAAGTCTTTGATGGAGAGTTTTACCTCCATATGGGAACTTTGTCAATAACTCTGTCTCAGCAGCTCTCTACTTCAAAAACAAGAAACAAGCGTCAACTAGCCAGTAGCCATAAGGAAAGAAATTTTCTCACTATTTGCTTCCTGATTAAGGTTTTTTTTTAAATTACAATCAATTAGCATATAAACACAAGAACACATCTATTTCTATGTCTGTATGTATGTTAGTTCAATTTGAACAGTAAGTAATACTAAGAACAGCAACAAATGGCAGTCAAAAGAGCTTATGTTAGCCTTTTCCCAGTTTATTAGTAATAGTAAAAATAGCAACAAATGGCAGTCAAAAGAGCTTATGTTAGCTCTTTTGCGGTTTATCTTCTTTATCTGGAGTTGTAATATAGTATTCTCTTAATTCACTATTAGTTTTCAAATGTCAAGTGAATGTAGCTGTCAAAGAAGCCAAAGGTTACCTTTCCGTCATAATATCCTTGCAGTAAGTAGTTAGCCATGCCAAAGTCAGCAGCCGAGATGTAGACGAATCTTTTTACACCTACAGTCAAAAAGTGGAATTATGTTGTAGAGGCAGGCAGGGAGCTGGAGCGTCAAAACAATAAACAGCAAAAAGCAAGAGATGTTAAGTTTCTGTCTACAGAATCAATATGCTTAAATTACAGCAACATTTCTAAAATAATTTGAAGTTTACTCATCATATTAACAGGAAAGAAACAAACCCACGGCTTGCTGTTATATAACGCATTAGTGATTTGAAAACAAAAACTATTTACTGAAGGCAATAAAATCAAAGCCATGCCACAAGAAAATGCTTTCCGAAGACACTTGAGGCTTGATAATCAAATCAATTAAAAAAATTTTCTGAGTTACCAATGGGATAGCAATTTCGACAAAGCCCCAAAACCAACTCCAAGTAAACAGTGATTTCTTATTGTGGTTATGGTGGGTTTTTCACAAATTCCATTCAACATGATATTCAATTAATATTAAGCGACCATCCTTTAATTGTTAATGGGAATACAATAAAAAAAACAACAATGAGAAGACAAATTTGTTCCTAAAAATGATACCTTTTACAGAAGCAGCTCGAATTGCATTGATGTTTGCAGTTCCATTAATTTTATACATGTAAGATGGCGAGCCAAAACCACCAACACAGGATATCTAGAGTAGAAAATTTAAATTAGCATAAAAAAGAATACTCATTACATAAAGGCAATAATTGGTTGACCATGTTATGTGTTCAAAAGAGATTATAGTTTGCACGTAACCACACACACACATACACACAAACAAACAGGCCGCCTAAGCAAACATGCTGACCATCATTGTTTCACACAAATGATAATAAACCTTTGCTTGAATGATAAGTCAACACAACAATAAGAAGCTAAGGGTCCACATACAACAGCAGTAACTCCATCCAGCGCTTCCTTCCATGAATCAGGTGAAAGAAGATTTCCTGGCAAAGAATCATAGAAGGAAAGAAAATCAAGTTGGGAGTAACATCAAAAGCACAAGACTATAAAGTTTAGTAGACAAGAAAGTAAACCTTGGTGCCAAGTCATTCTATTAGCCCATGAATCACGTATTAATGACCTGCCAGACCTAAAAGGAAGAAGCAAGGATACTCAGGAAGACAGGAAAGAGATTATCACGTTTAACACTACACACTCCTAAGTCTTGAAGGAGACGACTAATGCTGCCAACAAATAATAAATGGCTTGGGTTGGAAATGTCATCTGATGAACTTGCAATTCACATAAAAAGCTATACTAGCTTCCAAGAGTAAAATTTCATAGGTAAAGAAAAGAATCAGTACAAACTAAAGAAAAAAATTGAAAGAAACTACATCAAC
>JAOTAW010000203.1:18165919-18177889 GCA_025629945.1 Erythroxylum savannarum
ATAATGAAACTTATAAAATTAGCTAAACTAATGCGTATATAAAAAGAGAGAGGGGTTTTTGATGTTCAAAACGAATTAAATTAAATTTAGAAATAAAAGAAATAAAACATAAATCTAACCTAATATTTACAAGTGAAAAAGCAAGTTTTGAATTTTATTTTAGTCATGCATTTTCCACATATCCAAGAAAATTTGAAATGTTTAATAAATTAATTGTAAAAAATCAACCAACCAGTTTCTACTTGTTCCTTTTTTTCTCTTAGAAATTGAACCAACTCAGCACATCAAGCACCAAGAAACACAATCAACAATCAAAATTTGATATCGACATTCTAGCAATTGCATGAATGTTAATTCCACTCAGTAATCAATTTAATTAAAATAATATTCCAAATAACGGGAACAACATAGCTAAACTAGAATTCAACAATTAATCATAAATGAAACTAGAAAAAAGAGAGTAGGGTATTTGAAAAACTCATTCAATTTTTCTGCCTTCATAAACCTCGGACTAACCCTAAGGTTTGGAATTTCTCCTCCACTAGTCACGAACCAGTTCAATTTTAGCGGGCTTATGGCTCTCCAAACACTCTTACGCCTCCTTGCGCAACCTCTTTCTAAGGGTGTTATTCCACTCGAAATACTCCCTTTTCGCATGAATGCTTGCTTATTTTTCTTCTCCTTCAACTGCTGCCTTTTCGCTCGTTGTTGGCTCTTTGATAAGCTTCCGCTTATCTATTCCATTTTAAAGAGAGTTGGTGTGGAAAATGTTAGCTTTATTAGGATTTTTGTTACGTTTTCTCTTTATTGCGTTTGCATTTCTTTTTATTTTTGTTGCTGCGTTTTGTTTTTGTCCTCTGCTATTCTCTACTGTGCATTTTATCCCAGCTTTTGTTCTCCTATGCATTGTCATGTTGCTTGTTCCTTTTGTAGAAATAGAGAACGATAGAAGGAAATGAAGATGAAGTTTGTAATTATCTGTGTGTCAAAAAAGACGGATATACTCCATTTTATACATTGTAAATGCCTCTAAGTAAAGCAAAAATCAACATAATAAAATAAATCATTAATGTACATGATCTTAGGCAAAAATAAAGGCTAATTTTAGGTATTTGGTTGACTAAGATAGATTGTGTGATAATATACGTTAATATCCCCCATCAAACTCAAAATGGTAGTGACGATGATAACTTGAGTTTGGAGAGAAGATCTTGAAAATGTCGATGCGGATGTGATTTGGTAAATAGATCAACAATTTGTGCTTGAGATGATATTGGGACAAGTTGTATGGTTCCGTGAAGCACATGATGACAATTGATCTCGATGTGTTTAGTTCATTCATGAAAGACATCATTGTGAGCAATTTATATGGCACTATGATTATCACAGAAGAGAGGAACTGCTGACCATCGTAACCATCATGACACCGATGTCTTGAAGTAACCATCGTAACCATAAAATTTTAGAGGTAGTGTCAGTAAGGGCTAGGTATTCTAATTCAGTGATTAAGCGAGAGACAATCGTTTGCTTCTTGCTACACCAAGAAATGAGAGATGTGCTAAGAAAGAAATAGTACCCAATGGTAGATCGATAATCAGTTGGGTCCCTAGCCCAGTTAGCATCAGAGTATACACGTAAATCCAATGAAGATGAATCATTAAAGTGGAGTGCATGAAACAAAGTACCTCAAATATATCAGAGTATACTAAGAACAACAGAGAAGTGAGTTGTACGCAGTGTAGACATAAATTGACTAACAATGTGAACTGCATGAGCGATATCTAGGTGAGTGCTAGTAAGATATATAAGATTACCAACAAGTTATCGATAAAGTGTACCATCACTTAGAGGAGTTCCATCAGTGCTAGAGATATGATCATTAGAATCAAGTGGAGTGCTAGCAATCTTAGTATCAGTGAGACTACCACGAGAGATAAGATCAGTAGCATACTTCACTTGAGATAAGTAATAACCTGAATCATCAGAAGATACTTCAAGACCTAAAAAATAGCTTAGGGGACCTAAATCTTTCATTTGAAATTGTTGATGAAGATAGGATTTAAAAGTGGTGATCCTCTGAGTGTCATCGCTAGTTATTATCATATCATCAACATATAAAAGGAGAAGAGTACACCTTGATCTATTTTTCAGATAAACAAGGCATGATCATAAGAGCTGGATGTGAAGCTAAGACGGTTGATCGTGGAGCTGAATTTAGCAAACCATGCTCGAGGAGCTTGCTTAAGGCCATATAAGGCATTGTGGGGACAACAAACTTTATTAGGTGGATGCTTATACCTAGGTGGAGGTTGCATGTATACTTCTTCTTGATGATCACCATTAAAAAAGACATTCTTGACATCCATCTGGAACAAGTCCCAATGCTTACTTACTGCTACGACAATAAAGTTACGGACTGAAATTAGACGAGCTACTGAAGCAAAGGTTTCCTCATAATCAACTCCATATTCTTGAGTAAACCCCTTAGCCACTAATCGTGCCTTGTATCTTTCAACTGATCCATCAGCTCGAGTATTGATTTTGTATACCCATTTACAACCAATAACAAACTTATCTGAAGGTAGGTCAACTATCTCCCAAGTGTTGGTGTTGGAGAGAGCCTGCAATTCTTCCTCCATTGCTTGCTACCATAAGGGATTAGAGTTGGCCTCGCGATATGTGTGAGGTTCATATAGAGAAACAATAGTAGAATAAACATGGAAGTCTTTAAGACGAGTAAAGGGTTGACTTACTCTAGAGGATTGACGGAGGGGGTGTGGAGGCTTAATAGATTCTGGTGAAGGGTTGTTTGGCGATGGAGAATCTGTAGCTAGAGAAGATACAATAGGATTAGTCGTTGGTTGGGCTGAGCTATGAGAGTTGTAAAATGGACCTGTAGAAGAAACATCAAGAAATAAAGATATGGTAGGGTCAGAGAAAAATTTGTGTGTGGGTTCACTGACTCAAAATTTTGATATTGTGGAGAACATGTTATGTTCCTAAAAGGTGATATATTGAGAGATTTGAAGTCTTTGAGATAGTGGATCCCAACATCTATATCCTTTATGATCTATCCCATACCCTCGAAAACAACACAAACGTGCTATGGGTTCAGGTTTGGTGTGTTCATAAGGTTGTAATAGAATAAAGCATACACAACTAAACACTTTAAGAGACTGATAATCAGGAGCATGATTGAATAAGCGCTCATAAGGAGAGATATTACCTATATTAGGAGAGGGAATATGATTGATAGTATATACAGTAGTAAAGGTTGTTGCTCCCTAAAGGTTTTCGGGACAGGAAGATGATAAAAGAATGGCTCAAGTAGTGTCAAGAATATGTCTATGTTTACGTTCAGCCCAACCATTTTGTTTAGATGTGTATAGAAAAGATCTTTGAATGATGGTTCCTTGTTGATTAGGAAAGTCGAGATACTAAGATTTTGAAGTACCTTATGTGACAGATAGGGCAGAGGAGGAGACTGTATCAGAATCTGGTTGAAGTTGTTGAAGAAGGGCATGGAGGTCTTTTAAGGAGAATTTGGGGGAAGTGCTTTCTATGGGGCCCTCATTGGTAGCAGCAGTGGAAACAGGTTGGGGAGATTTAGAAGAATTACCTTGTCTAGAGTTTTGTTTGAGAAGTTTTTTACATTCAGAGATGTGATGTCTAGGCTTTTTATAGTAGCTGCAAGATCCTTTATAATACTTATTACCAAAATTTTGAGAGGTTTAAGATGGGGTATGAGTTACAAGGACAACATTAGTAGATGAGATGGATTTTTCAAGGCGGAGCATATTGAGATGACTTTCCTCTGAGATGAGCTCCTTAATGACAATATCAAGATTTTGTAGAGTTCCTCTATGAAGAAGAGATCTGCGAATGGGTCCAAATTCACCCTTGAGAGTTATAAGCAAGTGCCATATATGTTGACGATCTCGAAGATTTGCATAGAGCGCAATAGCATTAGGACTAGGCCAAATAGGATCCCTAAGTGCTAGTTGAACCCATAGTTCTTGTAATTCAGAGATATAATTGTGTATTGTTTGTCCAGGTTACTGTTGTGTTTGATGGAGTCTCCTGTAAAGATGAAATCGATGGACATCATTTGATATAGAGTAACGATTTTTAAAAAAATTCCATACCTCTTGAGTTTTGTCAAACCGTCAAAAGTCAAGTTTGATGACTTTGACACATGTATTTCAAAACTATGTTAAGATTTGATGGTTCATACCATCCCATGCCACTTACCATTTGGTGAATACGTCAATGCCTTCATCTTTCATTTGAGTGGGTATAGGTATTTCTCCAGTAACAATACGCCTCTTAAGAAAACTACACATTTGCTCAGCCCAAAGATCATAGTTGGAGCCATCAAAGATGATATTAATAGGGTTGGGAATGTATTGGGGAAGTTTATAGGGATCCATAGTAAAAGAATGCAATAAGATAGGATGAAACCTATTTATAGAGATTGAATTTGTTTATTTTGACTCAAAATTGGATTTAGAACGTCAATAAGCCTTAGGAATCGATCTGGTTTGCGGAGAACCCAAATTTAAAACTATTAAACTGGACAGTTAAGGTGTCAGTCGACCACCGAACCGAACTGAATTGATGGGTCTGACCCAAACAAGAGAGAACATGTGGACAACTTAGAGGACAACACGTGTGCCAATGGCATTAAGATATGTGTCAAAATGACACTAACGTGGCACTGACGTGAGATGATGTGGTGATGATGTGGTGCTACAACAAATATGATGTGGCGATGACATGTTGTTGATGTGGCACTGTCGTCTGTATCTTCAGAACGACATTGTTTTACCTGGGAGTGAAATTATGTCGTTTAGATCGTCTTCTACCTTCAACGATTCTGCAACTAGACTTTTGGAGATCAGCGGCTTTTGATGGTGCGTGTGGCCATATGGGAGGCAGTCCGGCCATAAATTTGCACCGATGTGATCTACAAATGATGAGGAACAATTTGGTGTATTCAAAATTATTTTTGGAGCAAAATTTTGAACCCAGAATGTAAGAGTAGAATATTTAAGAGTAAGAATGAAAAAGCTTTAGAATTTTGACTCCTTTTGTTACAAACAAATCTCTAATACCACTTAGATCCCTTACAGTACCAACCAAATTTCACTAAACCTGATTGTTTGGAATGGTTAGCTAGTGCTTCAAAAAAGTATACTAATGGTTCAGCCTATAATTTCTTGAGACCTCCAATTCAGAGTATTCCTTGGCATAAACTGGTTTGGTTTAAAAGCAACATCACTACATGTTCTTTCATACTATGGTTGGCTTTCCTTAAAAAGTTGCAAAAACGGGATAAACTCTTCTAGCTTCATACCCCTAATTACTGTTCCTTGTGTACCTTGGATAATGAGACTATTGTTCACTTGTTCTTTGAATGTTCTTTCTCTAAAACTATATGGGAACACTACCTAAACCACTTCCAAATCCACATTCCCAATCAGAAACATTCAATCTATTCCCAATTAGTTTAATCAATCCTTTAATATCAAAACCCGTGACATTAACGTTTTTCCCATCCTTCTTTCTGTTACTGTCTATAACCTTTGGACTGAAAGAAATACTCGAACCTTCAAAGATAAAGCCTTAGATGTGGGGGGCTTAAACTCTAGAGTGATCTTCCAAGTTATGGAACATCTCAGCTCAAACACCGTGAGAAGGTAATTGTGGGAGTGCTTATTCTCTAATAATTTTTCTGCAGGTTTATCAGTAAAACATGAAGTTGGCAGGCTATGGTCTCCCTGAAACAGATAAGATGACTTATATGGTCTCTAGCAGATTATTAGGGTATACTAATGGAAGTATATGAGTGGTGGGTGAATGGACTACAAGGACATCATCCACTCTCCATTTTAAGTTGTTTTGAAGGTTGATTTTGTTTGTAAATGATTGATGGTTGATTAATATTGTTGCAAATTGTTGTTGGTTAACTTATGTATTGGTTAGATGAGCTAGCTCTAGAAGCCGTTTTTGGTAGGAAGGCTATAGATGAGTTTTGATGGTTTATGTTTGTTGTAAGGAAGTGTTATAGCTTCCTCTTATATTCATTTTACGTTTCCTTTTGTTAGTTTAGAGATTACTGCTCAAATAGTCTCCTGTGGTGTACATAACATTTCTTATTTACAATAAATTCTTTTGATTTACTTAAAAAAAAGATACACATGCTCCTATTTATACATTGTAAATGTCTCTAAGTAAAGAAACAAATCAACATAAGATAATACATCATTAATGTACATGATCTCAAGCAAAAATAAAGACTAATTACAAGGATTTGGTTAACTAAGAGAGATTGTGTGATAATATACGTTAATACCTTTACCGTGTGTTTTCTTCTATTACCTGGATTGTAGCTGCGTTGTTTTATCTGTCCTCTCTTGGCTATTGCTGTGTCATTTTGCTCCTCTTTATTTGCTTTCCCTCTGCGCTGTTGTTTTCCTCTAGGTTGTTGTGTTGCTGCGTTGCATTTTCTTGCTGCTTCCTCTTATTTTCTAAGTTTTGTCTTGTTCTCTCCTCTAGCGTTTTGCATTTTGCTTCCTCTTTTGCTTTGTCGTTTTGATCTTCTTTTTTCCTACTATGTTGTCACATTTTTCTTCTTCTCTTTTACGTTTTGAGTTGTTTTTTGGATGCTTTCGTTTTTTATTTTATCCTTGCTTCTGCTGTTGTCATTTTGGTGATGGATTGGAATTTATTTACGATGATTTTTCCTTTCTTTAAGTCATCAAACCTAAAAAAATATTTAGTACAATTTAAACTCTTTCTAGATATAAGAAAATTCAATAATTTAACTCAAATATTTTATGTAAATAATTTTAAAAAATATAAAATAAGGATGTAAAATGTAGTATATTTTCTAATTATCAAATACCAATTAGAATGTCTCCTGGCATAAGCTTGCATAGCAGAAACATAATTCTCTTCATACTTTAATCACTCTATGGTTGGCCATCAAGAATAGACTTCCTATAGTGGATAGAATAATTAACTATTCATGTTTGCCCAAGTAGTGTATCCTATTCATGTTAAACACCTACTCTTTCAATGTCAATATAGTTAATAATATAATTCTTCACCTCTACAATATTACCAATCCCACGAATTCTTGGTCAAGTAATGTTGAGTGGTGTACTAATGTTCAAATGAGATTTGAAGGCGATCTATGGATTTTTAAAGTTTTACTTAGCTACTTGGTCTCTGGCTTATAGGAAGAGAGAAACAAAAGACTTTTTTATGATTGTTTCAGTAATAAGGAGACTGTATATAAGCTATTTGTTGCAGAATTTGAAATAATATCTTTGCTTATAAGGATAAGCACTATTTTAGTCCTCGTTATCAACTTACTTAAATATTTAATTAGCTTCCTCTAATTAAATTGTGCTACTTAGATCCTAAGTGCAGCCATTAGTCACCTTTGTTTGTGTAATTTTGTATGCACTTGACCTAACTTATATGCCTTAAGGAAAAATATATTCTTTCATTCTTAAAATATATATAAATAACTTTATTGGGGTTTTATGTAGGAACATTTTAAGGAGTACGTCGAGAAATCTATGAACCTACCAAAAAAACACAACAAATGATAACAAACTTATTGTTTATAGGTTATTTAAGCAAATCACTATTAGAATAGTGAACCGTTGTCTGTTTCTAGCTTAATGTTTTCCCTTCCATTCTTTGCTAGGATAATTTATTTTTGTAAAAGTTGATTCTTTTAGGAATAGAGCCAAATTAGATACCTGGAAGGTTATTGAAGGTAATCATTAGAAGTATATGGTTATCAAATATCAACTTAGTTACCAATGAACCTAAAGTGTTAATTTTTTCTATAGGCAATTACACAAGAACACTCAGAGTAAGTTTAATTTTTACATAAAATATAGAAATAAAGTAATAAATGACTATATTGCTAAGGTTAAAAAGTTACAAGAAGAGGTTATTGTTGCTAATTTTATGTTAACCCATAGTGTGATTTTGTATAGCATAACCGTGACAAATATTATGCCATATAGTGTCATAAACTATCATTTTGACATTATTTATTAGGTTTTCTAACGAATAATGTTGTAAAGAGATATGAGTGAAAAAATATTTAGGGGGTGAATTGATAATTTTTAAAATTAATTCTTGGTATGTCCCCAACTTAAAAGACCTCCCTAATCGGTTTTCATATTATATTTGGTTGAATTCTCTATAGACTTCCTACGATATGACAAAGTAACCTTTGCCTCCATAGGCACTCCCTCCTCTCCCAACCTTAATAACCTCAGGGTATTAGGCAGATCCTTATACACCTTTACTTCAACATAAACCTTATCAAATATAGTCTACTTGATGCCAACTATGTGTTTGTTGAAGTAAAAAGTATCCCTATAATACTTCCTAGGTAGTTGTTGCCTAAAGTTTTCTAATATTCTAGTAGAATGTTGTGGAAATGAACTTGAATAGGGATGAGATTCAAGCCTTTCCTGTTTAGGCACAATTTAGATTTCCATTTTTTAAGGAGTAGTGGCTTACTGTAGAAGTGTCAGTGACCCTACAATAATATCATATTTATCTTTTATTCATACAAGAACTTAAAAAGGAAGTAATCTTCCTCAATAACCATAGTTTGTATAAGCCTAAATTTACCCCACCTTCTTTTATCCAAGCTTTATATATAAAGAAATGAAGGTCTTTGATTGACCTAATTCGTATTAGTCAATATTTAAAATCGCAAGTGCATAGTGTAACTGGAGCTAGTACCAGAAAATATGGTCGATCCCATAAGGACGATGAGTACTAGTAATGATTGTTATTTTATTATCTAGGCTACGAATTGATTGTAGGTTTTGAATTAAGAAACTAAAATTAAACAATTAAAGTAAACAAGTAGAACAATTAAAGCAAAGAATTGGATAAATCCCTAAGTTATTTATTGATATCAAATGATTAGTATCTAGGCGTCTAATCCCCCTAAACCCTTAACCAATTGATTATTTTTTATGCAATTATGTTTTTGATTAGTTAGACCATGGAGATTCCTAAAGTATGCTAGTAGCTGACCTTAAGTCTACTGATAACTAATCCTAAGTTCTCTAACTGAATTACTCAGGTTAAAACTTATAGGATTGTGTTACTGTATTATGAATCCCTCTATTAAGTTTAACCCTATTCTAGAAGATTTATATAATCCTATCTCTAGGGTTGTAATAAACTCCTTCTAATTATGGAATCTATTCACACTAGGATTTCTCAATATCTACGTATGAAATTAGATTATGATATAAAATTCTTGGATTATTGGAACATAAATAAAATGAGTAATCAGATCAAAATATATCAAACAACCAACGACATTAATAAAAGAATCAAATCATATCAAGGTATTCACATAAGGTTCATCTAACCTAAATATTAACTGGACGTTTATTTACACATGATCAAACACGAAATCAAACATACATAAACAGAAATACGAATAAAAAACAATGGGTTCATAATTATAACCATGGGAGATTGTCTTCTATTGAATGTTCTTGCGATGTAGAGGCTTGATCTTGTATTTTGATGGATTTGTAGATGATTTCTTAATGTTTTATGCTTCTTTGGACCAAAATTGCCCTTTGAGAATGACTCCACGTCTGGAAATCACTTCCCAAAGACTCCTCTTTTTTTACCCCTGAAGCGTCACTTTTATATTGAATTCTAGGTTTTTGTTTTATATACAGTCTGTTGCATGATCATGCATTGGACCGTGTATTGGATCGTGCAAAATTAGAATTTGTTGTATATCATGAAATTGCAAAGGCATACTAAAGTGCAAGGCTGTGCACTCTTTCCAGATTGCTGATTCTCTATTTTACGCCATGTTTTCGTCTAAATTCTTCTCCTTTAAGTTTGCGAAGGCAATTATACTCTATAAACACACTTGAAAAAAATTAAGTACCAAATATATACTAAAAGTATAAAATATCAAGAAAGAATACATTAAATATGGGGTAAAAATATAGTCAATTAACTATTTATCAAATATCCCCACACTTAAGTTTTTACTTTACCTCAAGCAAACTATAATCAAAATTATAAAATTTTACAACATCAACCCATCATCAATCTCAACCTATCCATTCATACTATACATCATCATATCCTACTGAATCAATATACAATTAGAGTCAAGTTTTCCTAAAATTAACTTTATAAGCAATTTTAATAGTAATCACATTTCCTTTGTTGTCCCTGACTTCCCTATAAGAAGTTAGGGTGGTTCCTCTATCTAAGATTGTATGTATTGCTGTAAGGATTATTTTGTCTTAGAGCATTCCCTAGAAAGTTTACGTGCTCGGGTTGATCCAATTGACAATCATGTCCTAGGTGATCTAACCCAGATAACTCGCACTGCATCTCTCTTACTTGTGGAGCCAAAGTAATGTTATCTATCTTCTTGCTTAGTGCCTCCACTTAACTTGCCAATCTCGTTATAGTGTCTACTTCTTACATTCCATATGGCCTATTACTGGTTCGTACACTAGTTGAGCACCATTGATAGTTATTTATGGCCATGTCCTCGATCAACTCTTGGGCCACTTCAGGTGTCTTATCATTTAGCATCTCTTCAACTACTGCATCAATTGACTACCTTGTATTCTAATTTATCCAATTATAGAAAGTTTGGATTTACATCCACAAAGGTAATTTATGGTATAGGCATCGCTAAAGCATATCTTTAAATATCTCCAAAGTTTTGTGTAATGATTCTCATTCAATTTAGTAGTATGAAGAGATGTAGTTCCTTTTCTTCGTAGTCTTCTCAGGAGGAAAATACATCAGTAAAATTTTTTCCACCACTTAATCCTAGGTGGTCAATGATAAACATGGCATAGAATTAAGCTACTTTTTTCTTTTCCTTTAAAAAAGAAAGGAAATAGATGCAATCTGATTACATCATCGTTTGCTCCATTTATTTTAAAAGTATTGTAGATCTCTAAGAAGTTAGAGATGTGAGCACTGGTGTCCTTATCTTGGAGTCCATCAAATTAGACTGATTGCATCTTTTCTTTTGGTAGTTGTAGCTTGTATGCAACTTTTCTTATCATGTCCAGTATAAGAAACAGACCATATTATTTTATAATAACTTATGAGTCCGTAACCTTTTAATCAGACTTTGTTATCAATAGGGATGAATCTTCATGTAAACCT
Source organism: Erythroxylum savannarum (assembly GCA_025629945.1). Taxonomy (NCBI): domain Eukaryota; kingdom Viridiplantae; phylum Streptophyta; class Magnoliopsida; order Malpighiales; family Erythroxylaceae; genus Erythroxylum; species Erythroxylum savannarum. The sequence goes on from JAOTAW010000203.1 coordinate 18,177,137, forward strand.
TATCTACAATTGCAAATTCCCTTTCATTGTACTTTTTATCTGTAAGCTATGTTATTCGATTTTGAGCCTTATTCAACTGATCTTTAAATATTTGATCATATGTTCCCTCTATTGAAGCATATTATCCACCGCTTCATTACTGAATTCATGTGGGATATAGGGAACATGGAATAAGGGAGTGTAGCTAGAAAGAGCCTGGTGTTAATTTAATAGTGTTATGTTACATAGTGTTGTACCAAAACTTAATCAAGGATATCCACCGACTCTAACATTTTGAATGGTCCCCTTTTATGAATCTAAAGTATGTCTTGAAACACCTACTGAATAATTCTATCTACCCACCTATCCTTAGGTGGTAGGCAGTTGATGGCTAGAGTGATATATCTTGTAGGCTGAACAATTCCTTCTAAAAGTGGCTAATGAAGATGGGATCTTGATTACTGGTAATAGTTGAGGGCATGCCATGCAACTTGTAGAGTTAGTTTAGGAAAACCTGAACTATATCTTTGGTGGTGTAAGGGTGAGAAAGCCATAGCATATTTGGTTATTCAGTCTATAACAACCAAGATTTTACTTCCTTTTGAGGGTGGAAAACCTTCAATAAAGTCCATACTCAAGTCTATGAACACCTATTCTAGAGTTGGTAAGGGTTGTAGCTATCCTATGTGGTGAATGTTGTCACCTGCAACCAAATATAAAAGAAATCACTTCCGTTAAAACAAATTAATGTAGTAGCGGTAAGCGGATATCGTT
>JAOTAW010000203.1:18245819-18256883 GCA_025629945.1 Erythroxylum savannarum
GGTGTTACAAAATTGTGTTGTTTTGAGTTGTATAAGATTGATAAAGATAAAAGGAATGAAAAAAATATATACCGGTTTTGAGTGAATTATATCGATTTTGGAATGATAGTTTTAGTCTAAGGTTTCCAACGCAACGCGACGCTACGTGTTTCTAAAGTTTTTGTTCGCGGATGTCGGAATCTTTGAAAATCTGTTCTTTGTAACTCGTTCCGATTTGTGTTTCGGAAATGTGTGTCGATTCGTTTTGAATTCGATTCTCCGTTCTTTCGTTTTCGCTTTCGCGATTCGATTCTTTCGTTTGTTTGTTTCCGCTTAATTCATTTTCCGTTTCGCTTTTTTGGTTAGGGTCCGGTTTCGAGATCGGGTCCCAACAGTTAACTCTTGACACGTGTACATCTATTGTACACTATCCAACTTCGCCTCTGTCCATATTGATCTTGGGTTTGCCCAACAAACCAACACTTCTAGTTAAAATTGACCCATTAATCCGAAAATCCTATTTCTATGGTTCGAATGTATCCGTGTAAAGCAGGCTTGGGTTTGCCCAATAACCCTAACTTTAAAAGGACTCTGGTTTTCACCATATTGAAGGAAGGCGTTAGTTTTAATATTCTAAGTTAGGGGTTTGACTAAGGTCTCATCTAAAACTACATGGCATGATATAGACTGTCCAATCAAATTGGGCCTAAGCCCATAACCATCCATCATGCAAGCCCACAAATTCTCCTAACCATGCATTCTCTAATGCATATATGTAAACACATCATTTTGGTAATGACATCTTATGGATCCTAACACGAAAGCCTAACCCAACACTTGGATCTAAGCACAATCCAACACTTAGATTTACTATCTTGCTTTTACTAACTTGGCTAAAATTACTATTGCATGTTATTTCATTTGGAAATAATATTAATCTAACTAACATGAATGCCTAATTCCATAAATTAATTCATAATTAATTTACCTTAAACTAATTATTTGATGTCCAAAATTAAATAACTTCAATTTTGTCACACATGCTAAATTTTCTAGTCTTACTTGAAAATCTATTGTAAAATTAATTTCTATAATTTTCCAAAATTTCCAGAACATAAAATCATCATTACAAGCATCTCTAGGTCATTTCATGATAATCAAAATAATTTAAGAATCACCCAAAAATTATTATGGTCATCGAAACACTAAAAAGACACCAAATATGACAAATATGACTTCTAAAATTTTTTGGAAATCAAATTTTGAGAACAATCATTTAGGCATGCATCAAACATCAATTAACACATTTTTATGACATAAAAATATTTTGAAGGTTTTGGAGCCGAATTATAAACATACAAAAACATCAAACAAAACAGATCTTACAATTTTTGGAAAACTGTCCAGATCTAGAAAATTGTTTGATAAAATTATTAAAACATTTTAAATAATTCTACAAAAATTACAGAGGCATAAACGCATCCTAAATATATTTACATAATTTTTACAGAATCAAATTCCACAAAAGTCATGGGTAACCTCATCAGTTTAGCCAATAGACATCACATGCTCTACAGAAAGATAGATTTCATGCATGTTCTTGTAAATTCGAAATTAAATATTTTATTCACATTAAAAATATTTTCAATTACATTGAATCATTCAAATATATTTTTATGAACATATTGGTGAAAGAAAATCGTGAAAAAAAATTTCCATAATTAATTTCGAACAAAACATTACAGGACCTAAGTTGTCACAACCATGAAAATAGTTTTCACATGTCATGTATGCTAGATGTAACAAGGCACAAGATGACTCTGATATCACTGTAAGGTTCCGATCATGCATCTCATGCATAATATATATCAAATATATGCAACGAAAAATAAAACGGAATCTCAAAAAACAGATTTACTCATGTATATAGATATAGAAAACAAAATCATGAAAAGTAAGATTTTTACATACCTTTCCGATGATCTCCTTCATTCTTTAATCTTCTCCACGTTGGGTTGTCGTAAACCACAACGATCAATGTAGACCGTCTCGAATGAAAGTCCACATGAAGATAGAAGAATGAAACCTCACTAGGAGGTGGCTAGAATTCTTTCCTTGTGCTAGCAAAGACAAGAACTCTTGTGAGAGTTAGAGAGAAAAAGAGTGTGTGTGTAAGAAAGAACCTTTCTTTCTCTTACTTGTGTCTTACACAAGATGCACGAAAATGATCTATATTTTCTGCACCATTTGGCCTTCCATAACCCCCATCACTAATGGAGAGTTATGAGAAGTTAATGGTCACGAATAACATTCATTAATGGAAGTTATGGGAAGTTAATGACTATGAATAGCATGCATTAATGGAAGTTTGAGAAGTTAATGGACAAATTGTTAGCCAACAATACTTGTTTCTAATCCATTCCATACAATATTTTCTACCACGATCACATCACGATACAATCTCGAAACACTCTCTCATATCTTGAATCACCATTCAAGACCACTTTACTCATCCTTCGGATCTCCTATGTGTGTGACCCATTAGGTTCCCGATTATGTTGGCCACTTAAATTAACACTTAATTCAAGTAAGTCAAGAGCAGTATCTAACAACACGTCATGACCCCCAATCGACCAGAAAGTTAGTGGTTTGACTACGAACCTTTCCATACACAATGTTGCCATGCAATTCATCCTTTCACCATCTATACCCCACTTGGTTCAGAGTATGATCAAAGTGTTAACTCCCAATAGACTGACTACGTCACATCTAGTCCAAGTGATATTAAATCTTGTCATAAGGATCTCATTACTCTATGTATCATTGAAGACTCTCTTTATGACACATATTTGCTCTGGCCAGTGACTCCCGAGTAATGGCCCTGACAAGAGGCTATGGGTATCATCTCCTTCTATCAGGAGTGGTGAATCCTTTATTAGTTACTTAATTACCTTCGAATACCTCAAGTTGTACCCAATCACCACCCTATGAGTAACCCCTAAAAGGCACCGATGAATAGAGTCAAAGAATAGGATCAGTATCCGAGATATCTTTGAGCACCTCAAGTCAAATGATACTTGTATCATTGCTATGATGAGACTATCATTGACACTGGAATAGAATATCTATATGATTGTCTCATAGTAGGTCAATCCAATGTACTTATTATCCTTAGTAAGCATCCACATGTTAACTTAAACAACTCATTTCTACAACTTATGAGATCTACTACTTGATCCAATCATGGAGTATAACATGTACTAGTTTATACGGAATAATGATATCCTATCTCATTAATTCTATGACTAGGGAAAGTTTAGATACTAACATAATTACACATAATAAGAATCTCATTATTATGATCTCATCATGATTTCCTCCATGCTATGTTTTGTATCAAGGACTTCATTAAATCAATTTAAGATCAACATCAAATCCATAAATGTATGAACCTTGAAATAATAAAAAATGTCTTTATTAATCACAAAATGATTTGTACAATAAGTGCTAAAGGTGATTGCCTTTAAAGAACTTCTCTAACAGTAAAGCACATCTAATGAGGGTTTATGGACAAGTATGCTCAATCTTGGTATAATAATATAGGATTTTCTACCAAACGGGAGTATTATAGTCATAATATAAGAAAAGATTATCTTGAGTTTTAACCTAAATATGAAACATGTTTTTATCAGTTATATAGTTTAGTATATCCTTAATTCTTAACTTCTAAAGGAGTGCCATTAAATATAAAATTATCTTAAGATATGATTTTAAAGAAAGAAAATTTTTGTTAATCAACTTTTATCGCTTCTTGTTTGAATATCCTCCAAGTTAATTAGTTAGTGAACTTTTTTTTTAGAGAAGTTAAAAGTATATATGATTTCATTTAAGTATGGCTTGAGAGAGAGGTCACATGGTTACTCCAATACATATAAGAGCTTTGATGTTTTGCTAGGGGGATAATAAGCCTCACATAACACATAGAAGAAGTAGTGGCTGAGAGGGGCCCTAAAGGGTATTGCTAATAAAACTAAAGGAAATTATCCTTATCATGTCATATTTATAGAGGATTTATTTTTTATGAAAAAATTCAAATTTAATGATTTTTTTAAAGAATATGAATAATCAACTTTAGGTTACTACCAAAACTTTTTTTCCTTTTAAAATGTGGTTATGGATTCATTTTATTCATAAGTATACCACATCATAAAGAACATTCATGATATTAGGACTTTTTTTAAAAGGTTTTTAGTAGTTTAATGCCCCACCCTTTTTCATTAATAGGTTTATAAATATCATGCCACTTTCACTTATTTTGTGTGTATGTATAATTAAGAAACAAATCATAGTAAGTTCTTTAATATTATTTTCATATTTTTGATTACTTTTGATGGCAATAAGAGTGGTGATGATTGCTAAATGTGAATGCTATTAAGCGTAATTTTAACTAGTTACAACCTTCTAATATATGATAAATACCTACTAGTTCAACTTAATATTTTTCATTCTATCCTTTGGATTAAAAAAAGTAATGAAAGTTATTTAAATTAGTGAAAATGGTAAGGAGTCAAAGTATTTGACTAGTAGTGATTGTTATTGAGAAGGAATGAAATATTTGTAATTGATAAGCTTGATTTCATTTGCTTACAGAAGCAAAAAGATATGTTTTGTTATTATTAATATGGAAACCTATAAGTGATTTAAATTATTTTAAAGACTAGTAAGCAAACTAAAGGAAGAGGAGTTAGCATGTTAAAAAAGTAAGTTGTCAATAAAGGAGAAACATATCAATTGAGTAATTGCATATATCTATTGATATTTGAAAGGTGCTCTATTCTAAATATTTAAAAGGTTCCTCATACTGGATCAATTTCCTAGTAATCAAAGATATTCATATCAATAATAAAAAAAGATAAGGAAAAAAGGTCACCCTATCTTAACCCCCTCTTTTCATTAAAAGAGCTTGTTTCTTTATTTATGCGTATAAAGAAGGAAAAGGTAGTTATATAATCTAAAATCCATCTTATAAACTTACCATTACAAGCATTAAGATAACTAAAAATAAAGTTCTATTTATTATAATTAAAAGACTTTTCCTAATCTATCTTTACCATACATCTTTTATTCCCTTTATTCTTATAGTGATTCCTCATAAATTACCAAGATATCTTAATTCTTCTATAATAAAAAAGGTTGGATAGTGCTTATTGACTAAATTAGTCAATACTTCTTTGATATTTTATACTAGCGAAGTGGAAATCACTCATAAATCACTTTTTAGTATAATATTAAATTAAAATATTGTAAATTTTAGGGGTTAGTAATTTTATAATAAGAATAATAAAATTTTGCTTCCTTGTCATTCTTCTTCTATAAAAAATCTTAGTATTTCTCGAGGGATATCTTGGCATCATGTAATTGATAGTCTTCTTGTATTAGTATCTATAAATCCATCACAACTTATGGCTTTGTCTCTATTAGAACTCAAATTTCTATATTTCCTCTATAGAGAAAGTCTTTATACAAATTTTACTACTTAACGTTTTATGGTTTAAGATGCTAATGTTCAAAAGAGCAATGCCACTTTGTCTTGATTTTCTAATTATATAATAAGAAAAAGATTTAAGCTATGTCTTTGATACAATTAAGTTAATAACAATACACCAACTTGCTATCCACCACCTTTTGCAAATTGATATTTGGTTTCTATATAATAAATGAGCCTTTTAAATTATATACTAATAGTGTTATTAGAGAAGGAGCTTTTCTTATTATCTTTAGATTACATAATAAGGTAAGTAAGTGAGTTAGTTTTCTATCTGATCTAATTCAAGCTTATTTTTGTAGACTAAGTGGTGGATATTGTTTAGTTTGTGGATAAGTGTTATTACAACTTTGACTTAATCAATTTTAGTTTCATATTGATTTTAAAGAGAGGGGAGCTAATGGCATGATATTATCAATTTTTTAGTTACAATTTTATGGAGTGATGGATGCTTAAAAAGAAATTTATTTAACCAAAGGAACACATCCTTTTAGGTGGATCTTGGCTTATAAATGATAAATAAAAATAATAAAATCAATCAAACAGTATGAAATTGACAATAAAATTATGAAACTTATTGTTTTAATCAGGATAGATAAGAGATGAATCTAATTTCCTTCTTATAAGGATGTTCCCATAATTAATATTCAACCAGATAGATAAGGCACTAAAGAATCTAAGATAAAAAGGCATACATGATTAAGAATAATTTAAAAGGTCTATGATACTATTTTCTCGTATGTTCATACCATAATCTTACTCTGTTGGCTGAAGTTAGTTAGTGATGTTGCAAGGTATTAGTCATAGTTGATTACTAACTTAAAGGGAATAGTAAATAAGTCAAATCCAAAGATGTTTCTTTTAAGTGAAATTACCAAAGGTATACACCATTAATAAGAAGAAACAAATATTTAAATAGTTTATTCGTTCGAAGGGGAATGCATTGGTGAGAAGAATTAATAATGTTAATATTATTGAGGAAAGGTTCTAAGCTATTAAAATACTTTCATTGCAGAGGTTTAAGTTATTGATATGAGAATAATAATTATGATTTTATAAGCATAAAAAAATATCATGAGCTTTATTTTGGTTTTCTTAAAGGAAACTCGATTTGGTTTTTAGGATTAGATGTATTACTTAACTCCAAATTGCTTAAAGAAGTTTGTTAATACCTTAGCATTCTATAATAATAGAGCCATAATTTGGGATTCAGTAACTTTTGAGGCACTCCCTTAGTTTTACCTTTAGTTCCTTGTTTTTTTGACCTCACTTCTCTAAATTTCACTTCTTTGAACCTAGAAAAGTTATAACTATTGTTTTTATAATAAATCTATATTAAGATGAAGTTTTACACTTTAATGAACCTTTTGTTTTAATTTTGTGATTATTTATAACTTTGTGATCTTGCCAAGATTTTAGTTTATCAGGTTGATAATGGTACAAGAATTGTTTGCAATGTCCTAAAATGGGTAGTTAGGAAGTTATCTTAGCTTAAGAAGCCATCTCATTTTCAAAGGATAGTTTTGGTTTGAGTATGGAAAGGCTTTTGAACTAAGTTTTATATTTATGTGCAATGATGATATTATGGTTGGTGTTTGAATTCTAAGAGCTTGTACTCTTGTTTAAAACCGTAATACTTTTGATTTTTTTTTCTTGCAACCTTATAAACTTTATTAAAAGCTTTGTTAAGTTCTTTATGGTTTCCAAAATTAGTTGATGTCAATCATTACATAAAATGAATTACCATTCTTATCAAAAGTTCATTATGTTAAAATGGTCAAATAATTCTTTATCAATATAAATCTCAAAATATATCATAAAAGAAAATCTATCGTTTAGAGTGGCTTTGCTATTTTATAAATCTTAAGGCTAAATCTTCTTCACTTTGAGCTTGCCAACTTATGATTAGATGAGTTATTCTTTTGCTAATGAAGACCTTATGAGAGGCTTCCCATATTAAGGCTTTAGCTTATTTAAGTTCAATATATAGGATTACACCATCTTTAGTTGTTGATGACATAAACCTTAGGGTAGAGGACATTAGGCGCATCACCTAAATAGAGGAACAAGTTCTGAAGTGGAATAAAAGAGGATTAAGAATTTTAGAAATTATATTGAGAGTTATTTGTATACATGACTAAACTTAAAATAATAAAACAAATGCACTGACATAGATCAAGTTGAAAAATAATTGAAGCCTTTTACATTCATATTTTGAATAGATAGTCATCTAAGACGAGTACATATATATATACAAAGAAAAAGGTGATTGATAAAAAATGTAACATAAAAAAGACAAAGTAAGTGCAAAAAATATAATAGATATAATATAAAGAGAAAGAGAGCTTATCTTATTTAAGATATTATTTAGAAGAGTGTCTAGTGTAAATATTGGAAAATTCAGTCAAGTGAGCTTGAATAGCACATAAAGTAGTAAACTAGTTGAAATAACTAAATGAAATAATTATAAAATTGTGGTGTCTCCTATAGTAAGTACTTTACGGAGTGTAGTACCTTAAGATATAAATTTTGTAAGAGTGAGGTGTCTCTTGTTTGATAAGATTAAAGTTCTGTACATTTTGAGTTTAGAAATTGTACAATATCTATTATTGTGTAGTATTTAGATTACATTACAAATTTAATACTCATCTGTAAAGAAGTACATGGAAAAAGTCTTTTTTAATTTTATAGAGGTCCTTTTCTTGCATTTATAGTACAATAATGAGAAATTCTCAAAATACCCTCTAAATGTCAAAGTTGTTTTAAACTATGATTGCATCATAAAGAAATTTAATGCATCCTTTTGTTTCTAATTACATCTAGAGCACTAAATAATAATAATAATAATAATTTTCATTTAAAAGACATTCATGTAAGGTTTATATATATATATATATATATAAAGAAAACTTAACTTTCAGAGGTTCTTTCATCAGACTATTCTTTGGTATAAACTAGTATGACATAAAAGGAATAGCCCCAAGTGCTCCTTCATTTTAGGTTAACCTTCTTGAATAAATTGTAGACAAAGGACAAACTCCTTTACCATCACACCCCAAATCGGTGCTCCTTTTGTGTCTTGGATTTTGAGACTATTGAGCATTTGTTCTTTAAATGTCCTTTCTCTAAAACAGTGTGGTTAAACTGTCTAAACCACTTCCAAATACACCTACCTCACCTAACAAACCTTCAGTCCATTTTAATTTGGTTTAACCAGTCACCAACTTTCAGAAATTGTGACATCAATACCTTCATCATTATCCTTTCTGTTATTGTGTAAAACTTATGGACTGAAAGAAACCTTCGAAACTTCAAAGATGAAGCCTTGGATGTAGGGAGCTTCAACACGAGAGTGATCTTCAAGTTATGGAACACCTCAGCTCAAACACTGAGAGAAGGTTAATTTTGTGTGTTTATACTTCTAACGAAATGTCTGCAGGTTTGACTCCAGGTTTGGGTAGAGAAAGGGAAACCCAATCCCTCTTTGATAGCTATAACAGGAGAAGCATAAGATGCAGGGAAAGCCTTAATCTCCACGAAGCCTTAAAGAATTAGTCATGGAAGTATGGTGTCATATGTTACAAGGGGACACTCCTCAGATAACAGTAGGAGAGCCCCTACCCCTACCCCACGGATTGGTGCCTTAGAATCTGGAAGTCCAGATCAGGTTTACAATGGAAGGTTGGGTTAGAGTTTGTAAGGCTCTATCTCACCTACCTTATCACTTCGATATCCTACGCAAATAAGATCCCACATTGCTCTGGAAAAGAGAAGAATTCAAATTATGATGTATTGTCTTCAATTTATGGGTTAGTAGGTAGTCTGAATTAGTTTATCTGCTAATTGAGTCTGTTGTATGAAAAATTGTGTTACTGGTAAAATGATCCTTGATATGAACATCTTGGTTGTAGTTATGGTTTAGGCTCGTTATTGTGATTTGTATGATCATGGGAAACTTTGTAGGGCTCCTCATGCTTTCTTGTAAGGTTTCTTTTGGTTTGTATAAAAGATTGCATCTTAGGCAATCTCTCGATTGCACTTACCTTCTATTTATTTATAAATTTTGCTGGCTTACCAAAAAAAATTATTTTAATGTATAAACTATTTCGATCAAAATTTGTTGATATAATCAACAAAACTTAATTAGGAAAATTTGACTTAGATTTTTTAATTAAATAATTATTTGACTTGTTATGATTTTTATAAATAAAGTATAAGTTTTATTTTCATTATTTTATTTTATTTTGTAAAATTTTAGTTTTTAGTTATCATCTTGCTATCTTGTATAACTTTGTATGTCGATGTTTTAAAGATACACTTTGATATAATTTAACACTCCTTCCTTAGTTTGGATTTAAATATGATTTTGTATGACATTAATAGAATGTACACTAAACACATACGTACTTTTAAAAAATTTAAACTGAACACATACGTACTTTTGGATTTTATATAACCTATAAATTGATTTAGATATTTCATAAAATCCCTAAATTGAATTATGGGTTATAGTAAAACTTATAAATAAAATATTTAATATGATTATTAAATACCTGAATAACATCTCTTAAAACATGAAAACTAATCCATCGAATATATCGAAGTAAAACCTCAATCTCTAGTCCACGACACTTTTAGATGAGTTAAAAAAATGACAAGATTGTAGATTGTCGATAAACTTGAGTATCATCAAAACGAGATAATCATTAATCAAAACGAGATAATCATTAACTATACGTTGAAGTCAGATATGCTTTTAGTTTTTATAAGAGTTAAGGTATGAAAAAGGTAATATAATATATCTTTATTGTCCTTTTTATTCTTGTGCTTACAAATTATGGTATTTGTAAATTTTTTAATAATATTTTTTCATAACTTTTAACATAATAAAGTTTACAATCTCTAGCTTTTTATTAGTTATTTAAAGATATGAAATTTTATTGCCTATTATTTTGCATAAGCCATTCTTCTTTCATCTAATTTATGATTTTAGTATGGTTTGATGCCCTTTAATTTGTTAAAGAAGACAAGTTAATATCACCCTTATCACTTTTTATCCTTTTGTTAAATTGAAACAATGAGATAAAATATTGAAGTTTCATTTTGGTAGGTCATTTTTTAAGGATCCACTTAGTAGGCAATCATGACTAATTTGGATTATGGATAAGAATGGCATTGAGTTGGGATTGACTGGAGCCATCACTAGCCTGACCACACTCAACCCTCTTAGGGAATAACCTAAACCAGAACTAAAACCCAATCAATCTTGACTTATGTCAATAGAGCCCAAGCTCGATCAAGTTTTAGGTAGCCTCCTATTAAATCCCAAAACCTAATCTAACCTTCTTGAAACCTGACTCGATAATGCCATTGGAACCTTACTAGTTTCCACTCTCTATCACCTCTGCTCCGTTATACTCCATTAGCTCTCTTTTAATCTTGCTTAAACAATAGTTTCGTCAACCACATTAGCATAAAATGATCCACCATTTTTTTTTCTAATGGAGATAAAACAAGAGAAGCCACCATAATAAGGAAAA
>JAOTAW010000203.1:18257860-18272001 GCA_025629945.1 Erythroxylum savannarum
TCGCAGTTCTTCTTTTTTGCCAATGCAGTCGAGGAGCAGGTTGTACAGCAGATCCAAGTAGGCAAATGTGTATCCATCAGCTTCATCTGGAACTACAAGTCCCATCCTGTACAAACACTCACAATCCAATAGTTCCATCTCACAAGCAACCGTGAGGCTATTGTTATCAACATCTAAAACTCCAATATTAATAACAAGTTAAGTGATATATGAGCCTAAGATTAAAGCTTGATTCTGCTTTTTCAATATGGAATGCATTTGAGTAAGCATCCAAAAACCCAAATTAATTGATACATCATTTTCTATGCACCATAGAAAGAAAAATTTAGCTTTTGATAGGATACCAGCAGTTTGTCTATGACCAGAAAAATTATAAACCAGAAAACGATGCATGTATTTCAAAGCTGGTCTGTGAAGAAAATAACTTTGTTTTTTAAATTTTAGAATAAGATGTAGGAGTTGTTGCAAACATCAATATCTGACAGAAATGAGCCAAATGTAGATGACATTTGTAACAAGGTGCTTAGCCCATGATTTGGATACATCAAAGGACTTGGGTTTGGCCCTAAGCCAACTGCTCCATCCTTGTCAAGAATAACATACATTCAACGTCTTAAAAAGGAAAACAAGTTACTTAAAAAAAGGTTAGTCAAGCATGGAAAATACCGAAGAAAATTACTTGGCGGATTAGGTAAGTAATGAAGATGAAACCGAGTCTGATTGATTAAACTAATCTTTGTATTTTTTATTTTGTATATAAGTATTTTTGAAGTTGTAATTAAAATCTTGTACACGATCAAATTTAATAATATTTTATTTTTATATACAATGCTTCAAATTTTAAATTATTTTTGTATTATATTTTTGATAATAAATTAACAAAAAATCTAAATATTACATATAACAATATAGATTAAAAATGTCATGAATAATTATAATTAACATGGTATAACATTTAGTTAAAATGTATATTAAAAATTTGACAACATTTTATAAAACGTAGCTAAAAACTTTTCGCTACGTTTTAAAAAACGTAGCTAAAATATTTTAACTACGCTGGTGGAAACGTAGCTAAAAGCCTTTCACTGCGTTTCTGGAAATGTAACTTTTGGAAATGTAGCTAAAAGCTTTAGCTCCGTTTTCGAAAACGTAACTAATTATCTTTAGCTACGAAAAGTAAGTGTAGAAAAAACATATTGGCAATGATTTTTACAAAACATTGCCTATACTTTTTCACTACGAAAATAAAGCGTAAGAAAAAAATATTAGTAACAATAAAGAAAAAACTGTCGCCTATAATTTTCTGCTTCAAGGATTTAGCAACGTTTTCAATAATAAATGTTTGTATTTATCGCCGAAAACATCATCAAATCCATTAGAACAATTTTGTAACTTTTAACGATGAAATAAATTGTAGCTAAAAGTCCCTTCTTTTATAGTGAAACGAGGCCTAAGTCGGTTTTTTTTAGTATCGATATAATCTAATATACAAATTTGACTTATAATGTAATGAAAGAAGATAATAAACATTAATTTAATGACATTTATGATCATTATGACCATTATAACCTACGTACTCTTACATGTTATAAGTCATTTATTGATATGCAAAAGTAATTTAGTGCAAAAGTTAACGGGGATCTAATTGCTCCCTCGAATAATAAACAATGGGTCAGTTTGAGGGGCCGAATGGTCAAGAGCGTTTATTATTTTAAGGTACACAGTGGAGACTTGGCGGAGAATTCAGGAGACTTTGAAGAGAAGAAGAAAACAATGATTCAGAGTTTCGAGACGCCAATGTTTCTCCAAATTTATAGAGTATTAACAATTTTTGTTTTATATTTTGAAGAAGATAGTAATACCCTCTTCCCCAGGAGCTCAGTCCTTCGGCTTATCATCCTCAACTTCGGTTTATGGGTCGGATGATAACACCTTTTATCACGAGTCCTGTTTTCCATTTCCCGTCCTTGTATTCGTACATATAAATTTCCATATGCCCAGCATTATTATCGGGCGTAGACACAACCTCGCCGACTGGAATTTCCATCCACAGGCCTCTTGGCTTCGTTTTGAAGTTTTCTTGGTGTTCTTGTTTGATTCCATTTGGAACAGTGAGTCTAACATTTACTGGTACGTCCCATCCGCTAGAAGTATCCTTCATCATTATTACAAACAAAACTTCGTACACAACACCTGGAGATAGATACGCCATGTTGAAATTAGCATGCACTTCCAGCCAACAAACATTTAGTAGCTCGGCCACATCAACAGCCGTGTCAGTACTGCCAACATAGAGACGCACAGGTAGTCAAGAAGATTATTATTTTTGATGATTGTTGAAGTGGCTAGTATATGTAATGTACTCTTGTTTCTTTTATATCTACATTTTCCGTAAAAAGGGAGTGCAAATTCACCTCGTTTCCTTTAGGCTACTCCACTTCCAGAAAAGATTATTCTCCGACCAAGTGATTGACAGATACCTCGCAAGCAGCATGAAGCAGTTGCTCTTGGATTTCTTTTCAATCCAGTACTTCTGCAGAGTATTGGCTAGTTTTTAATAATATGATCTTAGGTACCGACAGAAAATTAATAGTGAGGATTAACGAAATTTATGTTTTAACAATCCAAAAAATATATATATAACGATGATAATATCTATTTCCAACTTTGAATTCTCTGAGCAGTATACTTTAGTACATTTTTTTTTAATTCCAAAGCCTTAAAAGCATGTCTGAACCATATAGTTTGATCACTGGAGTAGTATACTTTGCACAATAGCAATTTGTACGATAATTCACAGTTTATTAAACTATTCCATGTAAATAAAACATAAAAAGTCTCAAAATCAGTGGGGTAGAACAGTTGTAATACGAACCCAACTGCTCAACCCCACCTATTTAAGAAACAGTATTTTCGCTGTATATTAATATATAAACTATCATTGTACGCTTAAGCTCGGAGAAATATAACATAGAATGGAACTTGCCTTTGTCTTTTGGTTCAGGGAAACTCCTGTAAAGAGCTGATCATATAGCTTATCCAATGAAGACCAGTCGAGAGGTGAGTCTGCTTCTCTTAGTATTGCTTCACAATTATGTGGGAGCTTTACTTGTATTGCTTTCTTGGAACTGACTTCATAAAGTTTAGCACCATCACCTGTTTCTTCCTTTGCCTTTTCTGAAGGCTTTATTACTCTTTCTGCTTCTATTTCGACTGCCTTCGATTTCAATTCATCCAAATTTGTTCCTTTTTCCTTCTCCAGACTCTCGGGGTTGTTTCTGTAGGTTGGTTCTTCACTAGTCCGTGACTGTGAAGTATTGTTACCCATCCCTTTAAGTTCGCTCATAAATTTCTCCCATTTCCCCGTTTGCTTTTATAGCAAAAGTACTTCACGCTTTTACGCGGTGCAAGTCAATTTTCACTTGCAAAACAATACTTTATGGCAGTAAACAACATCTGAGAGTAAAACTATAATTTCATTTCAATATAGAAAAGTTGAAGAACATTATTACTTTTAGAATTTGTGGCAGAATCATATTGTGATTATTAAAATAACGAAAATAGTTTTAAAAAACTATTTCACTTTTGGCATTTTTCATTATAAAAACCATAACCACTCATATTATTTAACAAACTATAAATATACTCACTTAGAAAGAAACATATTTTTTAAAGAAATTAAATGAAGTTTTTGTTAACCATAGCCAAGCTATCCCAGTTCACCCAAAAAATAGTACGAGAAACCAAAACAAGGGCTGGTTACATTCCAAAATTACAAGTTCCATCTATTTCTAACTCCAGTAGAAACAAACATGTTGTTTTTTAAAATTTTCTAACAATATGCAAATTTTAAATACGAAGGCTTAATCAATTGCATTCTAAAATTGACTTAATTGAATTCTAAAATCATGTTAAAATAAATTTAGTTTAATCCTATTTTATATCAACTAAAAATTTTTAGTATTTAAATTAATTAAATTTTGATTAAGAGATTGATTAAGATTTTTAAGTAAACTTTAAAAACAATGTAAATAATTTTCAGTCATGCTTTTCAAATTCTCTTGCTAATTATGTCTGTGTATTACTATTATTAGGATTGACAATTAATCTAAGTTTAGACTTGGCTGAACCAACTTGGTCTAAACTTAACAACTTTAATTCGAATTAATCAAAATTTTAGATAGTAATGGGACAGAGGATGAAGAAATAATGAATTTCTTATTTTTGTTTTGATTGTTTGTGAGGTATATATGTACATGAGGTGCTAACTTTACATGTGGCTATAACAAACTCGTAACAAACTAATACTAACCTTACATGTGGCTATAACAAACTCGTAACAAACTAATTATGGGGAAAAATATGTAATATTTTTGTAGGAATGTTGAGTAAGAAAAGAATGAACGAAGGTTATGGAATATGCTACTGTTGCTCTTTGTTGTCCTGGGGCCTGACGTTGCTTTAGTTCTCACTGTGGGCTTTGATGGGCCTGAGTCTATACCAGCAGCCCCCCCCCCCTCAAGTTGGAGTCGAAAGGATGAGACCCAACTTGGAAATAGTATCGCAAAATTTCCGGCAGACAAGGCCTTAATGAAGCAATCAACCAATTGAAGTGCAAAAAGTACATGTGGTGTATAGATGAAACCTTCGAAAACTACATTGCGGACCAGGTGACAGTCAATCTCCAGATGCTTTGTTCGTTCACAGAAAATGGGATTCACTGAAATGTGAATGGCTGCCAAATTGTCACAGTGTAAATGGATAGGCAGATGCAAAGGAATTTGAAGATCAGTAAGAATATAAGTTAACTATCGTAATTCACAAAGCATAGATGCCATGCTCTGATATTTTTCCTCTGCAGAAGAGCGACTAACTGTCTTCTGCTTTTTAATTGGTTTTCTACGACACTAAGGCAGATCCTAAAGTGATACAATATCCCATAATAGATTTGCGTGATGAGATGTACCCAGCCCAGTCAGATTCTAAATATGCTTTTAGAGTTAGAGAAGATTGTGCAGGATAAAACAATTTCATATTAGCACTGGAATGTAAATACCTTAAGACATGAGTTAAGGCAACCCAATGTTATGTGCTAGGCATGCTGGTGAATTGAGTGAGTTATTGTATCGCAAAAGCAACATCAGGTCGGGTAAAAGATAGGTAGAGAAGTTGTCTGACTGGGCAACAATATTTTGTGGGATTGTCGAAGAGTGAACCTGAATCTGAGGACAGTTTAGTGTCTGGAGGAGTGGGCACCTTTGCGGGTTTAAGATGTGGTAAATTGGCTTCATGAATAATATCCTAGATGCATTTCTATTGGGATAGGATCATACTGGACAGAGAACAAGCTATTTCCACGCCAATGAAATAATTGATGTAACCAAGATCCTTGATTGTGAATTGTCGGTCAAGAGAACCTTTAACATCCAGGAGGAGATGTTAAGATAGTCCCATTAATAGAATGTCATGAAAGTAAATGAGAAGTGCAGTAAAATTTTGACCAGTACCCATCGTGAACAAACAAGAATTAGAGGCAGATTGAGAAAAACCAAATTCCATAAGTTTAAAGGTGATCTGTTTGTTCTACTGCCAGCCTGCTTGCTTTAGGCCTATAATGATTTTTCCAACTTACAAACCGGCCTGGGAGGCACTCGTAAGTAACCAGGAGGTGGAGAAATATAAATGTCTTCGTTGATATAGCCATAAAGTTAAACATTATTAATATCACAGTTGTGGACAGGCCAGTTGTTTACGGCAGCGGTGGCTAAGAGGACGCGGACAATAGTTAATTTGGCCACTAGAGAGAAAACGTCCGAATAGTCTATACCGACTCATTGGCTAAATCCTTTGATCACCAAACATGCCTTACGTCACTCAATGGAACCATATGGTTGGCGTTTAATTTTGAAAATCCATTTCGTTTGGAGAGCTTGCTTACCATTTGGTAAGTCAGCAAACGACCACGTACAATTCTGTTCCAGAGCAGTGAGCTCCTTATTCATATGTACGACCCACATCGGATTATCCTTAGCGGCAGAATATGACAACGGTTCATGTTCTATAGACACTTTTGCCATGAAAGCTAAATAACTTGGGCTCAATATAATATCAAAAGAAGACATAAAAGTTAAAGGTAGAGAGGTGACCTGAGATGAGGATGTCGTAGCGGAATGAGCGGTGTTGACTGTGGTATCATAATCGTCGAGGTATTTGGGACGGGTTTTAGTTCTGGTGCTGAAATAGATAGGTATATGTGCGGTTGGCGGTTGGGAGATTAGGGAAGGAAATGGGTCGATTTGCTAGTTACGTGGGTCAGTGGGTTGTTAAGTTGTAAAAAGATTGGGTGAGTGACTAGGCTCGAGTATGGGTTCAAGTTCAGGTGGTGGTATGGGCTCAGTTGTTATAGCAAGATCATTTAGTTGACTGGGCCTAGTTGATGAAATGTTTTGGTGAATTAATAACGGCCCGAATTCAAGTGTATTTGGTGGAAATGTAACAGGATCAGTTGTGTTTTGTTGTTAAGTGTTGGGTTCTGGAATAGAGAATGGGAAGGTTTGCTCATGAAAAATAACATCGTGGGAAATGTGTATTTGATTTGTAGATAGGTCCATAAATTTAAAGCCTTTGCATAATCAACTCCTCTGTCATCTCTTTACGCCCCACCTCCTCCTTATTCAATGCCCCCTGATCATTTGAATCTCTGGCCCTCCTAAGCCTTCTACACTCTACATTCGACATTTTGCATTCTCACTTCTCCTCCTCATTATCCTCCTCACATCATTTCCAAAATTCCATATTTTATAACCTGACACTTTCCTTTACAATACTTTTTAAGAAACAAATAATGATAAAACCTTTCCATATGGAACATCTGGAAAATGAGAATCCACAACCTGCCCCTTCCCCTCCCTCAACCCCCACCTTAATGAATTGGAGGAAAGTTGTTGGGGAGGCTTTGAATGGCACTCTATGCTTCTACCCTCCTTACAATAGAGATTCAACTAAGATAGTGATTGTAGATATAAAAATCTTAAGGGAAGGAGAAAGAGGTTGGAACATAATAGTCATTGGGTTCTTCCTAGATTGAAGTTCTTCTTATCTAGCAATTAAAAGTTGGAAACAAACTACATGGAAAGGAAAAGGCTTATAGAAAATTCTCATCTTAAAAGAAAACTAAGTTCTATTTAAGTTTTAAATTGAAGGATAAGCCATAAAAATTATAAAATATAGGCTATGGAATACGTATAATCTTCCTTTTTTCCTCCATTTTTAAAAGACTTAGAATTAGCATTAAAAAGATCGTACAAGTCAACATTCCATTTTGGGTGAACATACACAATATTTCACTAAAATGTTGGACAACAAAGGGATTAAGCTTGTTAGTAAGTTATATTGAGAAATCATTATGTATGGATGAAATCACTATTATGAGGAAGAAAATTGGGTTGCTAAAATATGTGTTATATTGGTATAACTTAAGAACTCCCATATATAGTACCTATAATGAATCTCAATGAGGAAGGGAAGCTATTTGAGGATACCGTGAATGTCTCGTACAACTAGAAACCAACTTTAAAACTCCAAAGCAAGAAATGGAAAGTTATTGGTAGACTATTTGCAATAGGAGAAGAAGAGTTAATGAATCGTGAAAGTAATCCTTTTGAACCTATAAAAAATGTGGAAAAATCAACTAGTCCTAAGTTCAGTTTAATACCTAGTGACAAAGGGCATAAGGAACCTATTCTAAAAAGCATAAGCAATAAGAAAGATGGAAAAGGAAGAACTAATATGCAATCATCAATCACCACTGAAAAGAATCCATAACCTTTGAAGAAGGAAATTTCTAAGGAAGGAGATTCAGAGAATGCCACAGAGAATCATGAACAAGAAAAATTCCAGAGCTCTAGGAAAAAGATATCAGGTAAAAAGAGGAATGGTAAGGATCTTAAAAACACCCCCTCTAATTAACGTCTATATTAACATGGAAAAATAAGGTCATTAAATACCATTAAAAAATATCTGAAATTAGAGATGTTGTCTTAGAAATAAAACATGTTTTGCTTGTTATTATGCCTAAAAAGTTCTAAAAAGACCTAGCCTATCCTACTCGCAAGTTTACGAGATAGTTGTAGTTGATAACCTAGGGTCATCTCCCACGGAGGTGAAATTGGTCAACTTAAATTAAGTTTGAACTAAAAATAAAAATAAAAACAATGCATTCCTAAACATTATATCTCGATTATTGAGTGAAAGCTTTTAAGGAAAATTACAAAATTAATTTGAAAAGTAGACGAAATCAATTGGGAGCAAAGACAAATAAATTAATCGAAGTGGAAAAACTCTTGAGAATCACTAATTTAATCTCCTATGCATAATTAAGGGAAAACGATTTGATTGTTGTCTTTCTAAAATTAATAGTTAGGTTCTAAATTGATTCGAATAATGAACTAGTCTAACTTTCGTATTCAACAAGTTATTATTCGAATTAATAATGAAAATCCTACTACCAATTACCCCTTAAGTTAATATATTTCTAGTTCTTAATCTAAGTGTCCATTATTTTATGAGTCATAATAAACTTCATCTCTTGAATCTTCATTTAACACTAAAATGATGCAAAGTTTAGCCATTCTATTACATCCATTCAGTTTATAAACCATAACAATAAATAAGACAACATACCCATAACCCAATCATGCATTTCACCTAAATAGCTACATTCATTCTTAAGAAAAGAGATCAGCCCATCATATCACACACACTATTCATCATACTCAAATACTTCAATATCATATTACTATTAATAGAAATTTGAAAACAACAACCCAGTAACTACTTAAATGAACTATGATAAGACAACAAGCAACAATCGTTAAGCTAACAAGAGTATAAACTAGTTAATACCAAAGGAACAATAAACTCAAAGAAATAAGTAGCTGATGAGGAAAGAGATAAACAAACAGAGGGTTGAATAATGAGATATTAGAGGTCTTCTACACTATCAACTTTTAGCTTTGGCTCTCACCTTCTGCTTCAGTTGCTCTCCTACAACCAACTGTTTGCTCAAGATCAACTCCATATCTCGCTTTCGGCCTCTCTTCCCAGGTCCCACTTCTCTACTATAGCTCTCTTCTTCTCCTTCTCAGACTATCTCTATTTCTAGTCTCTGATTATCTTCCTTTTCTTTACCTATTTATGCCTCCCCTCTGTGTCTCTGTGTGAGTGAACGAATGAAACAGTGAATGAAAGATAATTCCCTTCAGCCGCCAGCCCCTTTTACTTTTATTAGCCTCTCTTTAGGTTTAAGGTTGTGTTCCTTAAAGTCATATGCTACCATGTATTAAAGCTAGAATTAATGTTAAAACTTCTCACGGGCGTGCATGGGGAGTCACGGGTGTGACTCCTTTGCCACTATACATCTATCTAGTTTTCTTAGTAAATACCATTCACCACACTATTTATTGTGTCACATAAAACTATTACCATGCCATTTCATATCAGATAACCCTGTGTTCTTCACCACTTCTTGTAACTCTATGCTCTTTTTGTTTTCAGCTTCTCCCTCCTTTTATTTCAGTCAATCTTAAAATGCAATTAAGGCCCCCTAAAACTATCCATGGGTTTTTGATATATTTGCTAATTCTTACTAATTCAGTCCAAGCACCTTACCTTAGGAACTTATGATTAACTCCATAAACCATTGTTAGTGAAATCTCCTTACCAGTTTCTTTCATCCAAATGTCATAGTGTATTAGTTGGTCATTCATAAACTTGCTTACTATCTCCACCTTATGACAATTAAAACCAATTACTACTCTTCTATTCACTTGATGATCAAGGTTGGTAACCACCTTCCGTCCTTTATCTAGGAATCATAAAATGCTCTCTAGCTTTTCCCTCTTTATTTTAGTTTCCAACAAATAGACAAAATCTAACTTGCTCTTCTTAATTAACTCCTTGACAACAAGTTTTTTATTAAGGTTGTTAAGCCCTCTAATATTCAAGGCAGTTATCTTCATCATCTTTTCTTTTTCTCAGTTCCTCTTAGGTTTTCTATTCAAACCCAGTGAAGTTAATCCTACATCTTGTTTAGTACCTGATACTTCACCTCTTTCCATGACTGGGGTGCCTACTAGTCTTCCCTAATTCCCATTTTTAGCTCCTTATTGAGCTATTTCCCTTTCTCTATTATTTTTGTGACCTCCAAATCTAAGTCCTGTTCAAACTGTCCAGCATCAGACTTTCCTTTTTCAGCCTGAATGTTCTCCACTAATACTATTATTCCCTTAAGAGCTTACTTCCCCTTAAGATTGTTCTCTAACACTACTGTTGTTTTCTCCTATGCTATCTTCCTCTCTTTATTATCCTTTTTCCTCCATACATTCTTTTCTTCTTTGGTCTTGGGGTTCAATAAATAAATAACACCTATTACATCTTCTTCCAACCCTCCATTCTATTTTTATCTGTTAGTTGCTTTGATATATCCATATTAATGCATACTCTTGCATACCTTGTCCTCTTCATTAAAGCAGTATTCTCATCTAATACAAATGGTTTTCTATTTTACATATAGCTCATACCTTCAGTAGACCGGTACTCTAATGGCACCTTGTGTATGTTTACCCACAATGGTACTGTTTCCAATTTACTCCTATCCAATGTGACCCCCGAATGCCATTTTTTTTATAAACATTAGATAACCCTTCAAATGCCATGGCCCTACTTCGAGCACCTTTTAGGCATTATCATCTGAATTGAATTTAAACACAAACAACTCATTTTCATTCACCATCATGTTCACTAGCCCCTTGTTTCTCCATGCTTCATTTGCCTATTTTTGAACAATTAGGAAGGCCAACCTCTTCTCTAGAAAAAATCCCACCAATGAATTGCTCCATTTTCTTACACCTTATTGTAGTATCTCCAACGGTGCATGAATAGGTTTTTCTGCTTCTGTTTCGACGTACTTAAGTTTGCCCATATTCTTTGCGTCTCCTACAATAGAGTACCACTTGGTCTTTTCCATGTTCCCATTTTCATCTCTTGGAATAAGCTTTTCCAAGGTTCCTTTTAAAGATGGGAAGTTCGTGCTGTTGAGTTGGTAGGTAGGTGAGTCGGGTTTGTTTTACTGCTCCATTTTGGGAATGGTTAGTGGGTAAGGTGGTTAATGGGTTAGTTGCCTTATGGGTTAATGGGTAAAGTGATTCGCATTTTAATTGAAAGAAAAAAAAGTTGTTGGAGAATGGGAGGCAAGATTGTCTGTGCGGGAAAAGGAGGAGAAAGCCCGGAAAGACTTGAAAAAGCTCATCGCTCTCTTCTTCTCTAACCTAGGATTATTTGCTAATCAAGTCAAAATACAGTTTTTGGGTAAAAGTTTTGGCTAATTATCTAATTTAAAAAATATATTACAAAAAAATTATTAATTAAAAAAATTATTTTTCAGGAATCATCGTAATAAAAAGTTTAAAATTTAAATTACTAGTTACACAACTGCATATGTTTCAATAATTATAATAATATTAAACGTAATTAAAAATTAAGCATAATTATGATAATAATTCAGATCACAATTGCAATTATCTGACAGAGCATAATTAAAAACCTTGGTGATAATTAGGAATGAATTATTTGGCAGTTGTAAAGCACAATTGACATTCCACCCGGAAAGAGTAGCATATATCCATGTTCCGTTACAAACGGAATGGAATATATACGCGGGGGCCGTCTGGTAGGAAGGAGATGGAGCAGTATATATCGAATATATACGTGGGGGTCGTGTGGTAGAAAGGAGATAGAGAAGCATCTTGCATAGCCCTTTTAGTAATTGAGAGAATGAAATTGGCTGCCGACGCCTACTCATGAAATCTAATCGTTGAACTTTATATATTTTACAAATGGGAATCGAAACGGGAATGGGGATGGTTCATATCTAAAACTATAATGCTACTGTAAATAATTTAGACCTTCCTTCTCACAAAAAAACAAAAAAGAGAACAGAGAAAAAGTCCTTTCATTTTATTCCGTGGAAAACGAGGCTTTGCCGCCTGTGTGTTGACACGCCGATAGGAATTTTCTTTAGAATATATGCATATATAACACGTCAATAGGAATCTTGTTTAGAATATATGCATGTATAAGCTTTTTTGCATAAGAAAAAAGATAGCATGAGAACGTGCATTGCTTGAATTTTCTAAATAAAATTTCTATGCTTTAATTTTGGCCTTCCTTCTCAGCAAAGAAAAAAGTTCCTTTCGCTTTATGCCGTGGGAAAACAGGCTTTGCCGCCTGTGTGTTGACGCGTCAATCGGAATTTTCTTTACAATGTATGCATATGCTTTTTTGCGTAAGAGAAAAGATAACATGAGAACGTGCATTGCTTGAATCCAGGATAAAACTTTGGATTACGAGTGACATTACGGATTTATTTGTTACAATAATTACAGTTAGTCTGTAGCAAAATTATAGCCATGTTTAATCATGTAAAGGCCATAAGATAGAATACCAAACCCTGCGTCAATTATTAGTGTGATTTCGATGTAATCCTATCTTGATCTGTTTGGAGACAAATACAACTCTCTAAAAGATCAACCAAATATTAACGACAAGAAATAACTCTTTAAGTTGCAGTAGTAAAAAAATATAAGAATAAGAAAATAACAATGAAACAAACATCAATATTTAATGTGAAAACCCCTCAAGTGTAAAGGGAAAAAATATGGGACAAACCGACAAACAAATCTACTAAATTTGATAAAGATTTATAGAAAAGAGTTGATCTTTCACCCCCACAACAACAAGTTGTCTTGTAAAGTTTTAGGATTGAAACCAAAGTTGATATCACAATGAACAAATCCTCAAACCAATCCCAAAAATAATCAAACAATGATAAGAATATAACCCTCTTTGTCTTCTCTCTATTTTTCTTCACTTTTGGAAGTTGTGGCCGCACTCCCTATCTCTTGTTATGTAGTAAGACTCAAATGAATTATTTATAGGCATCTCTGACTTGATAGATAAGTCAGAATCTTAACTGAACTCAAATAGCTGGATCACATCTTATCCTAATCAGATTATATCACATTATCCATCAAGATGACATAGATTTCATATGATAGGATTTATCTACATAACATCCTCATCTAAATAGGACTCTATCTAATAAGATTTATCAGCATCATAACTAACAAAATAAGAGATTACATCTATCTAGAAATGATAGATCCATATCTACGAAGATCTCAACTATCTTCAGATAATCCTCCCACATTTATCTATTATGATCTAATCCGCAACATCATCCAATATCTCAAAATAGGTTGGGCACTCAATAATTTTCCCCTCTAGCCCAAATATAGGAAGACACGCTATTCTCCATCATCTACTTAAGATAAATCTTGGTAAGCTTACAGAAAAGTTAACGCTTGTTTTCGAGAACCACTTACTCAACATATTAGCACCATTTACATCCATATGAACCTTCTTTAACATTAATTATTTCTCTTCTACCACGGACATTAACCAATGATATCTAATGTCTTCACAAAATGCAACCTCTTGCACATCTTCAGGCTTCCCCTCAGTATTAAGTAATAGGTGCTCAGATCTTAGATAACTTGTGAAGGTTTTTTTTCTCCCTTATTGACCTTTAAAGTTTTGTTTCATCAGTTGCTATATCCTCTCACTCCCCTTGCTCATTATCATTAATAAAGTCACAAAAATTTGAATGCACCAACTCTAATAACTCCAGCTTCCTTGCAGATCTTCTCTTGAAAGAGACTATATGCTGCTTTCCAACCAAACAATAATCATAAAAATTAAGCGGTTGTGAGTTCTTAACTTGAATAAGGGATTTTCCATATAGCAACTTTAATCCCTTCTCACTTAAGTATCCTAATCGTTGATGCCACAAATTCGGTGAAAATTCCTCTTTGGCTGTGTATAGTTCTCCACCACCATACAACTTTAAGTGTGTTTTGTATAGTGAACAACATAACTCTCCTTAGGCTACTGTCATTACTCCTTTGGACAATTTCCACTTCCTATCACCGAAAGTGTGCTTAAATCCTTCTTGATCTAACACATTCACTGATAACATATTCAACCTTAGATCAATGTTGTGTCATACCTCTCTTAAGGAAACT
>JAOTAW010000203.1:18443876-18457898 GCA_025629945.1 Erythroxylum savannarum
AATTGCATAGACTACGAAAGAACCAACTGCATTAGCCTTCCATCCACTCAATCCACCCTACAGTTATTCCTTCCTTAAATTGTTGTTTAGGGTACACATGCACTTTCTCTTAGTCATCAGGTTTGTTTAGACGGCCTTAAATTCGGGTATACTCAAGCAGTGCAATCCTCTTCCTTGGCTGTATTTAGAACAGTGGCTTTTAAGATCTATTTCAATATTGAAAGGGACACTATTTTATTTGATAATCTTTCAGCTATGCAGTTTTCTCTTTTTGAAATGAAAGAAATGATAAAATTTTCAGAAGCCTGGAAAATACTCTCTGTGATCATAGTCGTAATCTAATTCACTAGAATAAGGAGATTTCTTTAACTCTAAGCTAAGTCTCTTTATGACAACCAATTGGAATTTTTAAGTTTAGTGTTTAGTGTTAGCTTTTTCTTGCTGCTTAGCTTTTTAATTTTCTGTTCACTTTGCAGTTTTTGTTCCTAAAACCTCAAGTTGTTGACGTTGTTCTCTGCAAAAAGAAAAGAGGAATATTTTGGACATTAACTTGTTTGTTTCTCATTTTTAAAAAATATTTAAAGATGCTCCATACAACTGATTTTGTTAAAATTTTGAATCAAGAAATGTATATCAAATTCAGACACTCAAAGTGTATTCCCTATTTAGCTAGAGTTTAAGAGATGGAATACTAGAACCTAATATTTACTTGTTCTTTGTACCAGCGTAGCTTCTTCAATATGCGTTTGGACCTTATTAAATATTTTGCAGTTGCCAATGATCCACACCTTTAGTGAAAGACATAAAATTATGAATGAATGTGACAACTTATAGGGTGACAAACTAGCACTGAATCCTAATTAACATACATATTTTAGTCAAAGAATCCAGATCTCTAATTTTGTGAGCTAATGACTCTTCACGACCTAATAGATTATGCTCAAAATTAAATCGATTTCATTCCATCTAATCCATCGATACATTCACATAATTCACAATATGCAACATAGAAACCTCTCCACTACAAGTAGAGCTTAACATATTGATTTTATTTTGAACTTCATCAATGTCTATTACGTAGTTCACATTGCCTTTCTTGTTTACACCATCAAAGCCATTGAAAATATCCTTAATAAGATTGTATGGTCTGATTGTAAAGAAACTCCCAACTTGGTCAAGATAAATGATGTGTGTATTCCTAATGATTAAGGAGGTCTCATCATAATTTCTCTCAGAACTATGAAAACTACTATGCTCATTAAAAGACTGTGAAGACTTATAACTGACAAGCAGTCTCTTTGGTGTAAGTGAATTCACAATTACTTCATAAAAAAAGAAGTGTATGGAACTTGAATGTGAAAAACTATGTCTCTTCAACTATGGTAGCCATCTTTCAGATAAGGGAAAAATTTTGACCTGATTTCATTGGTCTCATTAGACATGGTGAGTAAACCAACTTTTGGCAAGATAACTGGCTATCTAAGGGTCCTTTGGAGAAAAATGGTTGATGTTTCAGTCCTTAGACCACTAATTCACCAAGGATCTACAATTGCAGAAGCTCTATCGGAGAAGGAGATTATTAGATGAGCACCAATCCACAATCCATTGAAATCAGAAATTATTCATGCAACCATTAATACTGACAATGGCACAATTATATGGAAGCACAGTTGCAACGGTTTCAACCACACTATGGCGTGCAATGAAAAACAAACTACCAACTGTGGATAAACTAGCAAAGTTATTTAACTTCACAAATTTGTGTATTCTTTGTAAAAAGGCTAAGGAAAGTAAAAAAAACTATTTACTCTTTCAATGTAGTTTTGTTGCTGAAATCTGGAAAATAATGATGCACAGATGTTATATTATTGATGCGCCAAATGATTTGAATAGTCTCAAGAGTTGGTGTTCTACTATCAAGCATCCAAATAGAACAAGCAAATAGTGCATCTACTTATCATTACCTTCTCAATTTATAGCTATTTGGGATGAAAGAAACAATCACATCTTTAGAAAAAGTGCCTCTTCAAGGGGCAATTCTAAAATCTAATAATGCAGTACATTAAAAATCATATAAAAATTCATAAGCATAAATTTCAAGACATGTAGTATCTCATCACCAAATAGAATGTGTAAGACACTATTTCATTAAGTGTAGTATAATGTAATCCTCTAAAACAAGCATATGGTCACATGTTTTTCTCTCACATTGTCTTTGTAATTTACAAGTTGATATGTACTTGTATACTTTTATTGCCTTTTATGGCCTAATTTAATTCATTTTTTCTTAAAAAGTAAAAAAAATTATAATTAAATATGAGATATTGAATAAATAAGGATCATTACGAGATATTGGATCCTATTTAGGCATAATTGATATTTAATTAGAATTCGTTGTAATTTTAATTAAAACTTAATTAAAATTATATTTTAATTTCAATTAAGTTACTAAAATGTCCAAAACCTATTATAAGTATTGCAATTTCAAATGTTTCTCCAAACCACTGCACCAACACTTATATTAATGCTCTATTTTGACATTTATTCATTCTTCGATCCATAATGGCCACCTGTGTTTTGTCTACAATGGTGAATGATAAGGGTAGTTGGGTAAACATTGGTATCTTGTCTGATAGACAATCCTTGAGTTGCGAGACATGAAATGTAAGATGAATTAGTGATTCTTATAGTACCTAAATTTTGTTTGCAACCGTACTAATTTTTTCAATAATCTAATATGGATCACAATAGAGGATATATGTTCTTACACACTCATTTTTGCAAAGGATGTTGCTTATAAGACTCACGTTTCAAAAACACCCATTGTCCCACCTTGAATTCTCTATCTAACCTCTTTTTTATCTGTATGTTGCTTCATTTGTTGTTGATCTCTGTTTAAGTGAAATTTAGCAATATAAAAAACTATCTCTTAATCTTTCATTACTTTATCTACTAGGGGATTTTGTGAGTCTCTACCAAGTATGATATATATATATATATATAAGAGGAGGGTGTCCACAGAGAATTTCAAAGAGATTAAAGTTGATGGTTGAATGGTAGGTTATGTTATACCAACATGCAGCCAAGGATATCCACTTGGACTGTTTGTTAAGAGAATCTCCATAGGAACATCAAAGATAAGTCTCCAAGATCTTATTCACAACCTTAATTTTCTCATTAATTTGAGGGTGATATGATGTAAAAAATATTAATCTCACTCGTTGCAACTTAAATGCTTCATGCCAAAAGGTGCTTAAAAAGAGTCTTTTTCACTCACAATTACCTTTAACATTTTATGCAGCTTGAAGACATGATCAATAAACATTTGAGCTATTTCCTAAGCTATGTAGGGAAGTTTGATTTCCATGAAATGGCAATATTTGTTGAGCACGTCCATTATCAAAAAATGACAAATTTGTCTCTGGATAAGGGCAATCCTTTAATAAAGTTAATACTAATCTCTCTTTAGAATCCCTCTAGTATAGAAAAAGGTTAAAGTAACCCTGGGTAAGTCATATTATCATACTTATTTCTTTAACAAACCAAACACTTCTTAACATAATTTCTCACATCCTTAAACAAATTCTTTCAGCGGAACAAGTTTTGCACTTGTTTAATGGTGGCAATTAGATTTGAATGACTCGTTAAGGGATATCATGCCATAGGCATTAATTTCTCCTTGAATTACTTGTCACAACTTGCTACTAATCTTCCTTTCCATTTAATCACTCCATCCTTCCACTCATATATTCTAGAGAATACTCATTTTGTTTTAAGCTTCTTTTTGAGGTCTTGGGTGGTTTGCATCCCTCTCCCATCCTTGTTTAATGTCTTTCGTAAGATGGTAATGAATCTGAGTTACTATCATTGTTAATAACTTCTTACTTGACATACGAGATAATACATCAACTACTTTATTTTTTTCCCAATCTTGTAGATGACCTCATAACTATATCCTATCAATTTTGACAGCCAAGACTGCAGAGAAGATATTGTAATCCTTTGCTCTAATAGGTAATTTAAGCTTTAGTGGTCTATTTTTACTCTGAATGGCCTCTCACTCAAGTAACGGTGCCATTATTGATAGCCTTGATGAATGCTAGGAATTCTTTTTCATATGTTAATAACTTCATGTATTTAGGTGCCAAACATTTGCTCAGATGGTGCTTATTTTGTTGAAGCACAACACCTATGCTATCCCACAAGAATCTGTTTTAATAGTAAAAGGTTGTGAGAAGTTAGGTAAAGCTAGTATTGGAGCTGACACTGGAGCATTCTTAAGTTGCTCATATTGCCTCTCCTTCTACTCCCATTTTTCCAATCTCTCTTCTTTAACACCTCAGTACAAGGCTTATCTAAGATGTCATAATGTTTAATATACCTCTATAATAACATGTTAACATTAGGAATCCCCCCAGCACCTTTAAAGTTTAAGGTCTTGGCCATTGTTGAATTATGGTTACCTTGTTAAAGTCTATAAATACTCCTATAGTAGAAATGGAATGGTGTAGATAATCAATTTTCCTTGCTCCAAAGGTGCATTTAGTTCCTTTAAGAAAGAGCTAATGAGTGTGGAGTATTTGTAAAACTGTATATAAATGCTCGAAATGCTATTAAAAAGTGATTTTACAATCCAAAATATCATCGAAAAAGTTTGAGAGGAACTTCGTGAGATAGGGGTTAAAGATCTCATTCATAAGGCTTTGAAAAGTTAAAGGAGCTTTAGCTATTCCAGAAGACATTACTAAGAATTCATAATAACCCTCGTGTGTTTTAAAAGTTGTTTTAGGAATATCCTTATCCTTCATCCAAATTTGATGATATGCAGATCTTAAATTCGGCTTAGGATACCAACTAGATCTTTGTAATTCATCTATAAATTCCTCAATCAAAGGTATAGGAAATTTGCTCTAAATAGTTCGCTTTTTCAATTGCCTATAATTCACACACATCCTTTAGGTATTGTCCTTCTTCTTAACCGATACTACAGTGAAGCATATGGGCTCACAACTTGTCTGAAGAATCCTTAGTACATGATTTCCTGAACAGCCCTCTCAATGGCATCTTTTGTTTCCCTTTAGTACCTAGATGGCCTGATGTTAATGGTCTTTACTCCCTCTTTACGCTTGATACTGTAGTCATATGTTCTTTTTATGGTAAATGATTAAGTTCTTTAAATACCCCATCATGGCTTGTAAGGAGACATTACTATTCGGTTTTCCCTTTCTTCCTCAATGAATTATTCTTCAATTTCTAGATTCCCCATCTGTTTCTCCTCCACCATACATAGTTGGAACTATGTTTCCTTACAATTATTCCCTAGCGTATAACCCTCGTCGCTCCAAAATCAATCCCCTTGCCAACTTTTCAACAAATTCCTAACTACTTATAGCCTTTTGCCGTTTACTATTTATAAGGTATTGATTCTTACAAGTACTCTCTTGATTGTCAGGGATGGGTGATATTCCAACCTCAATATTGGTCTTGGTTTGTGGAAGTCATTTGAGCTAATGCCTTGCTCATCACCATACTTCCTCCTCCTAGATGTCCCTTACATAATAAAATGATACACTAATAGTTATAATAACCTCTTAACTTCCTAGTGAGCACATATGCTTGTTGTAAAGTTTAAGGATCCATTAACTTGATAGTCAGCTCCAACTCAGGTTTCAGCCACTTTAGGAATAATCCTATCAAATAGTTTTCTGGGAGCGAATGCTTATTACTGTGTTTGTCAAATTGGGCACAATATTCTATCCTTAAAATTTTCCTCATCAAACCTTTGATTGAAAGACACCACAAGCTTTGCCTATCATATGATCTTCGACCTATTCTTGTTTCTTGGAGTCAATTTGTACCACTCTTTAATTTGTCCTAAATGCATGGAGGCTATCTTGCAAGTTGTCCCCGTATTCTCTTTTCCTATCTTTTACATTAACTGATGAAACATGGACTTCAAGTCATTAATCTCTCTCTTACTAATCCATCCTATTTTGACTTTCCATCAGTAATCTCTTGCTTCACATCTGAGTCTCAAATAATTTCTTCATATCTTCCTCTATTCACCTCAACTCCAAGCCCCTAGTGCCTTCTGCCATGGTTATATACCAAGTTTCAACTGCTTTGATGCCAACTGTTATCGAGAAAAATGGTCATGAATACTATATCTGCCTCTTAAAATATGATGCATGAACATGGAAATTATAAAGTTCCTACAATTGTTGCAAACAAACAGTGAGTATTTGGTTATTTAGTTGAGTGAATTTCTCCTATCCAATGTCCTTTCCTTCATCTTCTTTATGGTCTCCATTTCTCTCCGCATAATCCTTGTTTATAACAAAGTCACTTATAAATTCTTCAAAACCATATAATCACACAAGATTTTAATTGCATTTTACCACATTCTGATTTGAATAGATTGATTCAGAAAACACGAATTCAACTATTAGTCATCAAGGAAACGAAATAATGGAAGGAAAAGCGATGAAAGACCTCGATTGCTCAATACAAATCAAGATTAGTAAAAAACAAAATATAATTTATGCGGTATCTCATTCCTTGGAAATCCTTTATGACTTAGTATCATACTACTACAAGTTTCTGAATTTTTACTTGTATGATATAGGACCAGATCTTGACACAGCAAACCGTGGCAGTGGACTGGGACCCGTGCTTCCAGAAGTTGAACCTTCATTAAATTTCACTTTACGGCTTGCACTATAGTCCAAAGGCCCAGAACGGCGGATATTCCGGTGTTTGTTTTCAGAGCTTCTTATACTTCCACTGTCAGCATCATAAGGATGCTCCTGGACATGTGACGACCCCTTAAAGTAGCCAGAATCATTTACACTGTACTGAGGAGTTGAGTCTCCACGCAGCTGCCTCAATGCAGGAGATGCATGCGCCACCAACACAGCAGGCGAATGGCGAGGAGATGCACCAAGTATTGCCAATGGCAGGGAAGGAGAATTTGAATAATACTGGCTATAAATTGAACGGAGAATTGCATAAGGAACGTGGACTTCAAGGCTGCTTCTAGGAATGTATGGAGAGATCTCGCATAGTTGGTCCAAGAAAATAAGCTTTGGTACAAGATGAGATCTGCATAGAATGGGTATAATAGTTAAACAGCTACTTTCATCGTAAAAGTTCATAATGAATTATTTATTCACTCTGAAATCAGTATATTATGAACCAGAGATCCAAACACGCAAGAAAAACAAATGATAATGCATGGTTTGACATGTGTAATTGTAATTTTCTTCAAGTTGAGCTTAGACAATCAATTGCTTGTGTTCAAATCATCATGGAAGCTTTATAGTCATAATACATATCATGGGCTGATAGGAAACACAATAACTCAGACATGAATTCATGTATATGTAGCAGCAAGTTTGGTGTTTATCCCTATGTGTGCATGCACGGAGGACGTATTTATAAAATACTTATTTTACCTGTTAGCTTCACCCCAAGAATCCAATACAATACCAGCAGCGAATTTAACAAAAAGCTGCATTGCAGACTTTATGCTAGCTTCGGCATTCACATGGCTATGCAATTCAGGATCTAAAGCCTCAACAGCATGGCCATTAGAAAGAGACAGTCTCTGATGATGTTCACGTTCCAATCTCACCAGTTCACTTCCTGCAATCACAGCACTAATGCACCTGCCAACAATATTAGATTGTCAAATATTTGAATATCGTTTCTTCACTAGCAATTCCAAACCCTTTCCAACTGCATTTGACATGCATTTGTTCCAAGATTCAGAAACCAAGTACCTTCCACCAAGTAGTTTCATATCAAGAGAGCTTTAAGAAACACATATTTTGGAATTAAAAGATGAACAACATCTAGAGAATTTATTTGACATGATAATCAGTGCAAATCTGAATAAAAAAGCGGACAAGGGACACCAGGCTTAAATATTTCATTATGAGTATGTATATATATTTAAACAAAGGCAGCAAAACAACCTTGCCAAGCAATGGATATTGTTGTTGAAGCCACCTGTATCAATGTTGAAGCCAGTCATGTTCCAAATGCTTGATGTCATGAAGGTGGCAAATAAATAGGGTAATAAGGTCCAAGAACCATCATTTGCGCCCCCAACCTCTTCCAAGATTGACCTCACCCATTCAGAATCATGATCCTTAACAATATTAACACTGTTAGCAACCCATCTTATCCTCCTGATTTCTTTCTTTTCAGGTACTTCTTCTGGAATATGCTTTACAACCCCAGCAAGTAGCGAATGAATCAATGGTGCGTCTTCATCAAGAACAATCCCAGCAGCTTCTGCAAGAAGATGATCGAATGCAAGTGCCTGTCCTGCCTCAATACAAAATCCAATGACGGTGTCCAAGTCCACAATTTGTTTTGAACATGCTTCTCTTTCTATCTGGTCACCAGAATGCATACTGCCAGCAATTGCCTCTAAGACTTCACGATTTGACCGTAATGATGTATCAATGCAATTAAGGAGTGCAGCCATGTGTTCTTTCATCATCCTGTCTAGCCTGTCAACTCCATATCCACCAAAAACACGAACAAAGGCCTGCAGTTCTCTGAGGTCAGTAACTGACTCTGCAAAATATCCACCTACAGGCCTTGTGCTCTTGAAGCATTGGTGCATTGGTGTAAACATGATTCCAGCACCTGACATATCCTTCACAATGTTTTCTATGTACCAGTTGCATATAATGTCATTAGCTGATCCAGAGAGTTGCTCTTCTGGTTTATCAAACAGATGGAGAGAAGAAATTGGTCCTGAGAAAGCCTCTGAAAGTAGAACTTCTCGAATACCATGGGTTAGATCCATGCTGACATGCTGCTCAGCCAGATGAACTATACTCATGTGCCTTCGGATGATTGACTCCAATACAGAAGGCCGTTGAAGATCATTGTCGGTCTTCAATACTGTTAGCAGTCTCCTTCTCAGATTCCCTAGGATGCACTCTCTCATGTACTGCACACAAGACTAAAGCTGTTAGAAAAGTAACTCCAAGTTGCCTGATATTGTCTATTTCAAATAGAAAAATAGCTCCTTATTTATGGAAATCAGGCGCAAATCAAGAAATTTCCTATCATGTAATTAACCACCTAAAATGGAAGAGAAGTTGGCATGTGTTACCTCTCTTAACACAAAGACGTGGTTTAGCACACATATAGGCTCCATATCATTCAAAACTGAACACAAATTGGTCAACCTTTGCATTGCAGCCTCCAACCTGCCACCAACATTTGGTCAAAACCCCAACTGTACCCATGATTCCCAACAGAAAGAAGTCACAAAACTTACATTTTGATAGAACTATTGTTTTCAGGATAGCTTTCATGCCCAGGTAAAGGAAAACCAATTGTTCCCTTGGGAGATTTTGCTGAAGGAATTGTAACTCTAGATATATTATTCAGATACAAAGCAGCCTGCTCTGGAAGAAGCTGAACATTCTTAAAAAATTTAGTTCGCGTGAACTAATATCATTTTAAGAATTCCTTATTAACACGGCATGAATTAAAAATGCAACCTGAGATTCCAATGCACCAAATCCTCCTTCTGAGTCAAGAATATTGATCAAACCCTCCAATCCTCCCATGATAGATTCAATAAGAGACTCAACATACAGGACAGCATCTCGTCCAACTTTAGTTACCTGTTTGAGACAATAAATGAAGTACGGATGTTGTGATCGCATTTGTTAATTCCTAGATGAGGAAATATTTCATTACCACTAAAAGGTTTTTAGAAATGAATAAACTTAAATTGAAATAATTCACCAAGAAAAGTGAATGATAAACTTGAAATTAATCAGAACCATGTCTTAATCGCAGAAACATTAAATAACCAAGTGTTGGCATGTTGTAAACATGAAAAATAGACAATATAATGACTTGTTTACTAGGTCTTACCCCATATTTTTATAATAGTAAGGCAACACAAGCTAATACTATTACCCCAATATAGGGGATGTGATGCAAAAGAACTTAAAGTCTATAAGAGAAATAAAAGAGGAAAGATTAATCAATCACAAGCTTTAATTTGGTGAGATGAAGATTGGGAATTGAATTGAAATTGAAGATAAGGGCTGAAATTCAGATATAGGATTAATTATTAGATAGAAAGTAGTAGTATAATGTTATTCTATTTTAGATATATTATCCTAGTTGAATAGGACTTATAGAATTTCTATTATATTAGGATTTAAATTAGAAATCCTTTTCCTACTAGAATAAGGATTCTAAGAATACTATATATATGTACTTAGTCTTTCATCAACAACATGGAATCTGAAATTTTTCTATAACTTTGAGTTTTCAACTAGAAGGTGTGATGCTTTCTTCTAAGAGTGATTCTTAGATCCTAGGAGTGATTCTTAGTTCCCTACTTTTCATTCTTTGTGTTTCTTCTCTAAATTCCATCAACCCTAACCTAAATTCCAGCCCTCTCAAACCTACATTCTAACCATCTCAAACCCATATTCCAGCCATATTAAACCATCAAATCCTAAACCTAAACTTCTAGCAACCAAACCTTAAAATTCTAGCCATACAAAATCTAAAAATTCTACATTCCTAGCCAAAATTCAACCATCAAACCTGATAGTCTAGCAACCTAATATCCACCATAGCTAAAAATTACAAAATTAGGACATAGGGCTGATATTAGACTGCTGGAATATCAAACTTCAGGGTTAGATTTTGGCTAGGAACACTGGTATGGTCGGGTTTTTAGGATTTGATTACTAGAAATTTGGGCTCAGAATTTCAGAGTTTAATATAGTTGGAGTTTAGGTTTAAGATGGCTGGAATTTTTTGAAGAACACAAACAATGGAGAGTAGAAAATTAGGAATTACTCTTAAGGTCTAAGAATCACTCTTAGAAGAAAGCATCACACCTTCTAGTTGAAAACTCAAGTTTGTAGAAAAATTTCAGATTGCTTGTCATTGAAGGGCTGAATATACATATATTTATAAAGATGTTTTTAGAACCCTCACTCTGATAGGAAAGGGTTCTTAACAAATTTAAATAATATTCTAATAAAAATTATATTAAGTCCTAAATAACTAGAATAACATACGTAAAATAAAATAACATATTTAACTGACTACTACTTCCAAACTAATAAGGAATCCTAACATAATCTAAATTTCAGCTCTTATCTTTTGTTGTCAACTTAATTTTCAATCCTCATCCCACCAAATTAAAGCTTGCGGTTGACTAATCTTTGCTCTTTTATTTCTTTTACATACTTTAAGTTATTTTGCATCAATAGGATACCTAAGTACGTGCAAGGTAAAATATTCCTATAAAAGTTACATAACATACAAATATCAAACCTCTTAACAAAGGTAGACTGGATTAAGGGTTAGGTTCATGTATTAAGTACAAACAGAGGAGAGAGGCGGTAGGATTTAACTGAATTTCAGTAAGAGCAAGCAAATTGTAGAGATTTGTTGTTAGTACGTTATCCCTATATAGGAAATATTACTACAGTAGTTTTTCTTTTTTTGAAAATTAATAGATTTCATTATAAAAACATATATACAATCTAGAGGACAAAAAACTAGTATAATACAAAGTATCTAGATTACAGAGATTTGTGGTTCCTAGTAATCGTCTACATCTTGAGATCGAGGGAAACTTACGAGACCACTTAGACCAGTATTGCTCCAATCCCTATCTACTCTTCGTGCTACTTGTCAGATTTGCAGCTATTCCTCTGGCTAACATGACCAATCTGCAATGTAAGAAAATGACCTGAAAAACATTTCATTGCTTCTACTTTCATGTTTGAATACTTTGTAATTGCGCTCTTTCCATATGCAGTACACCAAAGCTGCCCAACTTAACTTGATAGCTTTGAAATCAGTCGCATTATACAGTCTAAGTTTCCCTAGCCAAGCAATAGTTTCACTCCAAGAATTCATAGGTCAGGCCACGTTGAGTATAAATCTGTATCAGACCCCCAACTTGTCTGGTATACCTACATATAATCATGAGGTGTTCCAAACTTTCCAGTTCAGCATTACATAACTCACAATTCAAATTGCTAATGAAGAACCTGATCTTATCTCTTGTAAGCAACCCTCCATTGATTCACATCCATAAGATGAATGAGTGAGCTAGCTTACGATCACTGTCCCATACTAAGGCTGCCCACTCCTACCTTGTGCTATGTGTAGCCTGTAATAGTGTTTTGCAGGCTTTTGTGTTAAACTTCCTTGAGTTATCTACTAGCCACTGAATTTCATCCTGCTCTCCTGCCTGACATCGAGGCAACTCTTCCATGATGAGGCTGGCACTTCTACTATTGTGGAAGGGCAATATCCATTGATTATTTCAAATGAGCATACTTACTTTAGTAGTTGGATTCACCACCAATTTCAAGGCCTGTACCTCCTCCACCTTAGATAAGGGACCTTTACAGTGCCAATTATGATACCAAAAAGACGTGCTTCATTCCTGATCCTGGGGAATACCTGATTCTGCATCCATTGTCTGGTCTCTAGAATTTCTTGAGAGTCCTTGACATATCTTGCCTTGACTATAGAATCCAGATACTCTTGTGTTTACATTGGGTATCCATTTCACCCATAAATCCTCCTTTTCGTAGCGCAACCACCACAAATTCCGCCCCCTACTCACCCTATGTTTCATCATTGCAGAATGGAAGCCCAATCCCCCCTATTACTTAGGTCTGCAAATTTTGTCCCAATTGATCTTCACTTTGCTTCTGCCTTGGTTTGAGTCGTTCCACAAGAAGTCCCTAAGTCTCCTGTTGATTTCCTTAAGGATACTTTTGGGGATGGATAAATGGCTGATCCAATAAGCGGTAAGATTGATCAGTATTGTCTGAATTAGCTATAACCTGCCTCCATAGCTAAGGAATCGATTGCTCCAGTGGTTGATTCTACCATGAATTAAGTCCAACAGAGGATTACAATCCACAACACTAATTCTTCTTTGAAAAATTGGTACCACCAAGTATTTGAAGGGTAGTCGCCCTTGTGTTAAGCCCATCTTGATAGATGTAAAAGCTACCTCTCTACTTGAGTTGCAAGATAAGTAGAAACAACTCTTCTGAGGGTTGCTTCTTAAACCTGAAATCTTTTGGAATTCCTTCATTGCTTGCATGATTACATCAATTGAGTTTTTATCAGCCTTGCAAAACAATAGAAGGTCATTTGCAAAAGCTAGGTGTGTGTGCTTCATACCTTTACATCTACTATGGAACTGGAATTCCGAGTGTCGCCGTATGGTATTCACAAGGAGAGTTGACAAAACCTCCATGCATAGGACAAACAAGTAAGGAGATAACGAATCCCCTTGCCTTAAGTCCCTCCTTGCTTTGATCAAGTTTGTAGGTTTTCCATCCACCAAGATTGCCATAGAAGCAGTGGTTACACATTCCTCAACCCATTTTCTAAACAGAGTAAGATAGCCGACTGCCTTGAATATAGTAAAAAGAAAGCTCTAGTTGATTGAATCATAGGCCTTTGCAAGGTCCATCTTTATGGGGTGATTCCTCATTCTCCTCTTAGAGTGATAGCCCTTTAACAATTCCTAACATAGTAGGATATTTGTTCCCACTGCTCTCCTCTTGATGAAAGCATTTTGTTCTGGGCTAATTAACTACCCCAAGCTCTCTCTCAATCTATTTGCTAGGATCTTTCTGATGGTTTGATATAGAAAATTACAGCAAGCTAAGGGCCTGAATTATTCCATCTTCCTTGCATTACTCTGTTTGGGAATAAGGCAAATAAACATTTTATTCCATTCCTTGAAGATTTTTCCTCTCTTATAGAACTTGCCCACTGCTGCTACCACTTCTTCTCCTACAATATCCCAGGTTTTTTTAAAGAATCTCCCATTATAACCATCTAGTCCTGGGGTTTTGTCGGGTTTCACTAAAAAAATAGCATTCTTGATTTCTTCCCTTGTTATTTCTCTTACCAATGCCACCTTGTCGTCTTCATCAAGTTGTTTAAGCCCTGCTAGAACCTCTGCGGGTATATCTCTTA
>JAOTAW010000203.1:18482748-18495327 GCA_025629945.1 Erythroxylum savannarum
GCTTTGAAGAGTACCCCGTTAGACAAACGGGAGTATGCCTACTGCCTGCAAGTCAGAGATGGAGGTCGGGATCAGTCTACGTCTACATTAGTGTCACCCTACTTTTATACAATTATGTATTCCGTATTTTTGGAAAATAGTGTTTTGTAGTTATAGTGGGCCCCAAACGGGCTAATGACATTCTATTGATTGTAATGTGTTCACTGAAATGTTTATGGATAAAATTGGGCTCAATTTGGTTATGATTTGCTTATTATGACTGAAAATGTTTACAAATTAAAGCGGGCCCAAATTGTCC
This sequence comes from Erythroxylum savannarum, assembly GCA_025629945.1. Classification (NCBI taxonomy): domain Eukaryota; kingdom Viridiplantae; phylum Streptophyta; class Magnoliopsida; order Malpighiales; family Erythroxylaceae; genus Erythroxylum; species Erythroxylum savannarum. Next base: position 18,483,047 of record JAOTAW010000203.1, read on the forward strand.
CCTGATTTCCGCGCATATGATCGTATTAAAAAAATTTATACTGAGTTTTTGACTGCATTCGAGTGTTCTAGCATGCCACCCTCGTGAGACACGGACTCGGATATCACCCATCGATGTCGGGTTCGGGTCTTGCGGGAGTGGGGTGCTACAATTAAAGTCTGATATGTATTTTATTGTATATTTAAGGTTAAAAATACACCTTCTTCTAAAAATAAAATGAAAAAATAATTAAGTAAGAGTGAAATGCCAAATGCAAATGCAATAAATAACAGAGGGTCTTATTCAAATGAAAATGTGTACATCTTAGGAGGTGACCAAATTAAAACTCAGAGAGGTATATACCAAACAACAAATGTGTAAGAGAAGTAGCAGAAGAGGCATAGATTGGTGAAAGTGTGGTTTCCACTCAAGTTAAGAAAATGTGTTATACCCTCTCTTAAGATCTAATCAACTAATCTCAATTGAAATCGATAATAATAGAATTGTAACCTCTCGATTCGCAAAACTACTCCTAACTATTCAATTGGATTTAAAGTAATAACAATTATGATCTCTCTTCAGTTGTTAGTTAATCTGATAATTGTAGGTCTATTAAGCTACCAACTCTTGTTGCACCTTAACACTAATAACTTGATTCACTATCTCAATTCATTACCAAGTATATGCACAACACTTATCACGAACATTGATATATGTATTGAAGTGTACAAAAAAAGTTCAATAAAATAATTCAAGAATAATCCCTAATATGGATTTAAAAAACCCATAATCATGTTAAATGTTTTAGAAATCCAAATACAGACCAATACAATGAAAGAAATAAAGGGAAAGAAAGAAAAACTAATTGGAGTCTTGATCTAAAAATCTGGAATTCGCTTAACCTGTTCTTAATATCTCTTCTTGATCTTCTTTGATATGGTGGTTGCTTCCCTTTTTCCTGTTTTTCTTGTTCTTTTATAATGCATCAGGCTTTTAGGGTTATTTATAGGATTTCCTCACTTAATTTGGTTCAAAAATAGCCCCAAAACATCAAAAGTTTTTTAAAAAAACTTGTTAGCTGAAAAAGCACAAATTTCCTGGATTTTGTTGTTTGCCATCATCTGTCATGATCATGCTATGCATTGTTTCATGCTTCAAATTCTTCGTCTTTTCTTCAATTTCCTATTTCCATACACTCACAAACATAACAAACACTTCTTGAAACAAGAATTAAGATCAAATTTATGCTTTAAACCACTCAAACACTTAGAACACACACAAACACTAACAAAAAGACAATTCTAAGCCTATACACATGATAATCATCTAAGAAACATTTAAAAATACCCTTAAACACCTAGAAAAATATATGATAATCTACACCTATCAACATCCCCACACTTAAACATTTGCTTGTCCTCAAGAAAAACTAAAAATACAAACAAACAAAATACATAAAGACATAAAGATACAATCATGCAGTAATACCATAATGGTATGATGGCATCAAATCTCATAGAATGAACTTAACCTCAAACATCAATCACTTAAAACTTGCCACACATACTAACTTATTCCTTTCATATTGTAATTGTGAGTTTTGGTTTTCAGAATTTTGAGGTTGGCAGCACATTTAGCTTTTAAGGGTAAGTAATTGATACCTCTATAGTTAGGAGCTCTTTTTCTTCCCCCAGTCTATGGACACTCAATGTATTGGAAAGTTTTGCACTTCTATCAACTTCAATGCAGATTTTTCCATAACTTATTCTCTTTATTAAAGTTATTTGTTGATTCAAGTTTAGTGGTTTCCTAATAGCGCTTGCAATGTATCTCAAGCAAATCCATAATGGTATAATTTTTTAGGGCTTTTTTTTTTATCAAAAGACATATTTGGCCCCCATTTCTGATAAGCATAGGTATTTCTTTCCACTATCAAGGCCCTAGCTCCATCACTTGTCTTTTTCCTTCCAAGTCTCTAAATTTAAAAGGAAGTAGTCCTCCTCTGATATGAGGACTTGCTCCAGCCCATGTTTGGTCCATTGGTTCTCTGCCCATGCTTTTAATAAGGAAGGATGGTCTTTTGTCAAGAAAGAACCCCACTAGGGTGGTCATACATTTGGCTGCACTAGCTTGTAATATTTCCAAAGGAGGGGACATTATGGAAGTTTCTTTAATCTTTGGGATTTGTTTTAATTTAATAGTTGTCACACTATCATTTACAACATGTTTATGAGATTTTGAAGAGGTTGAAGGAAGATTGGTAAAGGGGGAAGTTTTCGTGCTAGAGGAAGGCATGTTGCTGTTACTAGAATCAGAAGTTTTGAGGAAGTTTTGGGGGCTTTTGGAAGGGGGCAAGGGCTGGGAAGAGGGAGGTGGGAGAATCCTTGCATTATTCTTTAAATTTAAAGAGAAAAAAAATGAGAGGTAGAGGCTAGAGGTGGAGGATAGAAAAGTGAAAGTTACGACAGATTTAACTTGGAGTTAGAGGATTTTGAGGTAGGAGGGTTAGTGGGATGGAGTGAAAGAATATCTGAAGAAGGCTTAGATTTTGGAGAGTTATTAACTATAAAAATCTGTTGGGCCTCTGATTAAGCTAAGTGTGCCTGAATCTCTTAAAATCTTTTACTGACTTATAGAGCTCAATAGCTTAAGCTCTCACTGATAGGAATTATACCATATCTGTTACTATAATTACAGAGTTGAAGAATGAAATTAACCAAACTTTCCTTACTTCGGATGAGGATTCTGTAATATGGAGAATCAATGCTGATGGAAGATTCACCAATTGGACTTGTAGAAAGGTGATTGCAGGTGAATTACTAACACTTCCTTGGACAGATGCGGTTTGGTTTGATCATCCTCCTCCTCGAGCTTCCAGAACTTTGTGAGTGGCTATGCTGAATAGGCTACCAACTTTTGATAGAATTGCAAAAGTCACTCATCTTACTAATTGGTGCATTCTTTGTAAGAGGGCTGAGAAAGATTATGAACATTTATTTTTCAGCTGCAATTTACAAGTTGTCAGTATGCTAGAACTCTCATTTTGGTTGCCTTTTATGACAAAAAAAAAGAAAAAGGAGAAGAAGAGAAAGATGAGAGCCTGATATCCAAAGAAGGAGCCATTGTCAGAGGAGTTGCACAGAAAGGTTTAAGGTTAGATGTTGGAGAGGAAGGGGACTGAGGAGCTGGATATTTTCTGATAAAGTAATGGCTTGCTCCATTCTAAGAGGGTTAGGAGTGGCCTATAATAGTTTTAATGATTAATGGGACTTTATAATAGTTTTAGTCAATGTTTTTAATTTCGTACCGTTCCGGCCTAAATTTGGTACCGGTACAGATATAATAATACCGGTAAAAAATTCTAAGAGGATTAGGAGTGGCCTATAATAGTTTTAGTGATGTATGAACGAAATAAATAAAGAAAAGGTGAAATTGATATCATAAATATTGACGAGGAAAAGAAGCGTAAATTTGTGGCATCATAAGACATGTACGCACTACGTACTCCACCTCTCATCACTCATCAGTAAAAATTCGAAAAGAAAGATAGTAGTGAAAAGAAAAGGTTGTTCTTTAGTAACCTAAAAAGTTGAAAAATAAAAGGCAATAGAAAAAGAATAGGAAGCGATGTGAGCAGTAGACAAGAAAAATATTACTTCTGCTACTGAAAAAAAAAATAAATAAAAAATAAAAAAATAATAATAGAGTTCGACTTCCTGATGCCAATTTTGTCAATTATAATAATAAAATTGAGCCGATTTCCATGTCGGACGCTATGCAAGAAATTGCAATCTACATTCATAGGTTTCACAACCTTGACCTTTTTCAACAAGGGTTTGTTTCCTAATCATCTCTTTCTCTGTTTTCTTTCACCATCTTTGTGTTAGTTCACGTTCTTTTCTTTGTGAGGCTTTCTGATGTGATGTTGGTGGTGGGTACTTGTTTTTTCTTCTTCTAATCCTTTTCTCTTTTCTGGGGAAAAATATTTGTAGATGGTATCAGATTAAGATCAGTATGAGATGGGAAGATAGTGATTATGCTGCTTTGGGAACTCCTTCAAGGGTTGTTCAATATGAAGGTAATTGTATTTTTTTAACCTCCTAATTTTGATTGTGCTGCCTGCTTCTACTGCTCCCCTGAAATGAGCCGTGTTTATGTGGGATGGGATCATGATTGTTGTGTTAGTATATTGGAAGACTTAAATAAGTAGCTGAATTGAAAGGATTAAAATTTCACGGTAATTGGTTGAAAGATTTTTCGTATTTGAGGTTTAATGGCTGACACATGAATTAAGAGAACATTAACATTTGTTTATCTGAGCTGCAGCTCCTGACTTGGGTGCTGATGAACCATGTGGAGTATGGAGGATTAATGACAAGGAGAACAGTTTTTCGACGCAGCCATTTAGAATTAAATACTCAAAGCAGGATATTCGCTTATGTATTATGATCTCCTTTAGTCTATCTCTCAGTAAATACAAGGTAATCCTTCACTTTCTCTCGCATCCTTTTTCAACCTTGCTTCAAAGGTTTTACATATTCAGTAAGAAAGGGGGAATGTTTATAAATAAGGTTATGATAAATGGTGGAGGTTAATTACGGGTAGGCTGAACTAAGAAAATGAAAACTGTAGTTGGAAAGAAATGTGATGGTGTTTATGAAAAAGTTTGTTGGGTGTTGAGCTCTCTGCTATTGAGGTAGTTGCCAACATAAGATCATTGTATGTTATTGGAAAGTACACAATGCAAGGTAGAGCCTACTTTGTGAAGGTTGCATGTATGTTCATTGGAACTGATGATACTTGATTTATGATATTACTATATAGAAAATGTCAAACCACTGAGCCCTTAGTGCAATAAGGCCGAGATCACTTGTTTTCAGGGGTAGAATGATAAAACATTTCCACTTCATTGTTTATGGAATGAAGTCAAACATTAGCATCTCCATATTTGCTCAATCTAATGGTAGTAGTTGTTGACACTTAGAATGTACTGAGAAGGCCAATGATTTCTTGGTTGGTTATAATGACTATAGCCTTGGGCAATGTACCTATGACTTTGTCTTGATGCTTTTATGGTATGTAATTTACAGGGTCCTTCTACATCTGCCGTTATTTTGAAATTTGAGCTTTTGCAAGCCCCAATAACGATCAGTGGGTAGGTTGAGATGAATGTTTTATTTGACAATTTTGTTTCTAAAGATGTTTACCTTTGCATTCGTTGTTTGATATTTGCAAACCAGAATTGCACAGGGATACTAAACATGACACTCTACGCAGACTTGATTTGCTGACTTACCTGGACTCTTCATCAGTTGCAGTTCACGAGTTCCGGATTCCTCCTAAAGCTCTACTTGGATTGCATTCATACTGCCCCGTCATTTTTGATGCATTTCATTCTGTTCTAGTAGATGCAACTGTACACACCAGTCTATTAAGAGCCACTACTCACATGAAGGTATCCAGGTTTGTCACATTGCTAGTTGAAACAAGTGATGTTGCTGTTTCTCGACTTGTACTGTAATTTCTTTGAGTAATTAGTTGAGATGGATTACTTACATTTATTCTTGCAGGACTGATGGTTTCACTGCTGGAACTTCTGATGCTTTGAATCAAGTATGCTCATGCAAAATACTCTTTTTATGGTGGCTTTGTCTGAGTTTTCTTTTGTTAACTGCATAGATTTTTTTTTTGGTAAATAACTGCATAGATTTTTGATGACTCATGATCTCCTCTTTCACTCTATATTTTCTTATGGTGTATAGCTGGAGTCAAGAGTACATAAACTCTTGAATGCATGTCGATATTTATTTTTAGTTGGTAAAGGGAAATAAAAGATTGGAAAAAAGCTAGCTTCTAAGTTGCATGACGTCCACCTTGTGAGCTGTGATTGAATCTGTTATAGCTGGAAGAGGGTTGGTTTGTGCATAAGTTTACTTGTTTCGTTATCAAATGTTATTATAGCTGCTGATTGTTATATTGCAGTAATGTACTCAAGTTTGATGACTTTTGCCAGCTGTAGAAGAATTAGAATGCTTATCTTGATATGCAGTTTTTTAACCACTGATGACATTTCTAAACTGCAATAAAAAGTTTCTGCTGATTATTTCTTTACTGTTTTGCTATAAGAACTTTGTGTATTACTGATTTAGAGAAAAACTTAACTCCAGGAAGTTAATGATTCTGATAGGAACCACACTCTTAACCCGAACTAAGCAATATAATGAGGGAAAAGAAGATCAGTACTGAGGAGGATAAAAGTAGAATTTATTGATTATTGGGAGGGTAATATACGACTGTTGGAGGACATTAGAGAGGCCCTTGTCTCTCCCTGACACTGAGGTCACTACCAATAACTATTCACTCACTCACTGTGGTTGGTAGAAGAACTCAGATTTGTGGATGAGATTCCAATCATGAATCGTAACTGTGCAATTCATCATTTTAGAGGCCTCTGTGGTTTTCTCATTATCAGTATTCTTTTGATATATTTGGCTCTGGATTGCTAGTCACATTTTCTGTGTTGGAATGCTGTCAGGACTTGGGCAAAGCATCTTCTATGGATGTGAAGCTGGTCGCGCTTGTCAAAGCATTTTTAATTGCTCGTGATACATGGCTTGAAGACCTAAGAAAACTTAGCCTAGAAACCAACCAACCAATTGATTTAAGTGAATTTAAATCCAACATGGATGATATAAAGATGCTTGATTCTCTCTTGCAAGTTAATCTGGGTGCTGCAGATGGTGGAGTTTCAAGACCAGGCAAGAGACAAAATATTCCGGAGGTCCTTGCTTCATTTTGTAGTGCAGACTTTTTTTGATCACCTTCAATTTGTGTATGTATTTATTTTGTTTTCTTAACAAAATTTTCCTTTTTATGAAACAGAAAGCAAATGTTATCACAGATTTTCAAAAAAATAGGTTTACCCCCACATTAGCTGAGGATGCTGTCTTGAACATAGTTCATGCACTAGGTTCTCAATTATCATACTTGTGGAACATGTTTCTGCAATTCCACAGGTTTACTTTTGCCACATTTCTATTTCTCAGTTGAAGCTTTCCACATTCTCTTTTATTGTGTTCAGATATATGATTGTTAAATTTTTTATGTCATCTTTTCTGAGACATAAAAAGTGACTCAATAACAATGTGATTGTGCTTAAGTAAACAGAGCTCTATCCCTCTTCTTACATTTCCGCATAAACATGTTTTGGGAATCTAATATGGTTGACTGTAGAGTAAGAAATTGGGTTTTTTCATTTAAGATAGTTCCTGGGGATTTATGGTTGACAGGTGGCTAAAGCTATTTTTTTATTCATTTTTGTTTTTCAACGTCCTCCGTGATGTATTTTATGAGTTATTTTTACCAAATCATAGACTTACTGCTCACTGGTAAGATTCCTTGTCATTGCTGGTGGTTTCTGTATTCATGATCTAAATATTTATCATGCTTGACTTTGCAAACCATTTGTTTAAAAATAACAGGCTGTTGTCACCTCTTAGATTCTATATAAAAGGGCTGGAGTGGGTACAATACTGTGGAATTTTTTTTTTAGTCTAAAAATGGATTCAGAAGAAGAAAACAAAATATGAACTGATATAGTGTTCAAAAGGTTAAGAATGTTCTGCGGTTTTCATTGTGTTTGGATTTGAGAAACATGTGGTTTAGTATTGTCGTAGTGGTCACTTATGGCCACATTGATGATGGTGTTTGCTGGATAATTTGGAGTGGCTGTAGTTCTCATACTTGCTGGATTATGGCGCTTGTTGGGGTTTGGTGCTTGTTAAATGTATTGACCCCACATGACTAGGAGAAAGAGCCTAATAAGGCCTGTAAGGCTTGAGCAGTCCTCCTTCCCTTAAGGTGCTTTTCGGGGTGGTGTATTAGGATCAAAAGCCTAAGAAGTCTTATAAGGCTTGGGCAATCGTTCTTTTCACAATTTTCTTTTTATCAATAGAATTGAAGCCATTTTTATCAGTAGTCCTTTGTGGCCTCTAATTTTTTGGTTTTCATTGAGACCTGTCCTCTCAATTAGATATTATATTCATTTGTGTGGCTATTGCCGCAATTTTCTTAAATTTTTTTATTCTTGTCTTTTCTCACATTCCTCCATTCTCTTACTCCCTTCTTTCTGATATTCTTGGAATTTTGTACACTACGTTAGAGTGGATTTTGCATGACAGTACATCCACGATTAAGTTCAGCTTCATAGCTGTGTACATCCTACTTGGTGCATCGCTTTGAATGGGATTCAACAATAGTAGTTGAGCCTGTATCATGATCTCATTATCTGTACTTGTTGAACTGCTGACATATTTGCTTCAACTCAGGGCCAACAAAACAAAAATACTAGAACTTTTGCGTGATGCATGGACCAGGGATCGAAGGGCTGAATGGTCAATATGGATGGTATACTCTAAGGTTGAGATGCCCCATCAGTATATCAGTAGTGGAGCTGACGACATCTCTAATCATGGGGTTTATAAAAGAGGTTCAGCTTTGAGAAAGCTAACTGATGATGCAAGTATTCTTTTGCATATTTCATTTTGCTATCTATTTGAATGTTCTATCATATTTATTAATCAATCCTGTGTTCCATGGCCTTTGCTTTATTTTCTTCTCTAAAGCCTTCCCAGACAGCAGCAACACGTGCTGAATGTCATCGGCGAAGTATAGCACAAATGAAGGTGAGTTATCACATAAACACTTGCTTGTGTCTGTTTCATCTCCTCGTACTCTAGAGTTCTACAAGCTATTACTTTTTCTTACTGTCCATACAGATGGATAATCGATCACTTCAAGATATGCACATATTTGGAGATCCTCTACGAATTCCTATTGTCATTGTCGAACGTGTAATAAATGCACCACGACGTACTTTTAGTGAAAATTCCTACTTTCGAAATGTGGATCTATTAGATTCATCTAGCTTACTTGGTGAATTTAGTACAAATAGTAAAAGCAAGCCATCTCCTGGTACTCAAAAACAAAATGGTCATGACTTGAAGGTTGCCATCTTTGTTCATGGCTTTCAGGCAAGTCTTGCTCTTGTACAGTGTTCCCTATATTCAAATTTTGGCTTTCTTTATGGCCATTGGTTCATTCCGTACATTATTTCTCTCTTTTCTTCAAAAATAATTTAATTAACCAACTGGGATTCAATGCAGAATAAGAATGCAGTTACCATACTGATTTATTAATTATTCCAACACTTTAGGGACATCATTTGGATTTGAGGCTTGTTCGGAACCAGTGGCTTTTGATAGATCCTAAGCTAGAGTTTCTAATGTCAGAGGTAAATGAAGAAAAAACGTCAGGAGATTTCAGAGATATGGGTTTAAGGTTGGCAGAGGAAGTGATTTCTTTTCTTAAAAAGAAAATGGATAGAGTTACAAGATCTGGTCCGTTAAGAGATATCAAGCTCAGCTTCGTTGGGCATTCTATTGGAAACGTCATTATAAGAACAGCATTAGCAGGTATACAATAATCGCATTACTGCATCATGTGTTTCTATAGGTACTGTCATATGATGCTACCTTAATAATTGTGCTGTGACAGAAAGCATTATGGAACCATACTTGAGATTCCTCTACACATATGTTTCGATTTCTGGTCCACATTTGGGATATCTGTACAATCAAAATTCGTTATTCAACTCTGGGATGTGGCTTTTGAAGAAACTCAAGGGAACACCATGCATTCATCAGCTCACTTTCACAGATGATCCTGATCTTGAAAATACTTTCCTGTACAGACTTTGCCAGGTATCACAGAATAATGTCAGTGTTCCTATAATCTTTAACTGATTTTCTTCCAGAGTTATTTTTGTCTCTCTCATGCGCGAAAATCCCTTTGGTGCACTGAAAGCCCTAAACCTAATTAAATTTTCGCAATGTTTTAATAGATGTGAAACTGAAATGCTAACTTCATATTTTGATTGAATTATTGACATGGTTCTTTTGTTTTGTCCAGCAAAAAACACTACAGAATTTCAGGCATATAATACTGCTTTCTTCCCCTCAGGTACTCCGTGATCATTGCTATTTATGTGAAGACCATTTCCTGAAATTCCTAGTTAATATAAACGAGAGGCATTCATTTTAAGAAATGTTAATGAAAAACATGGACAAAAAGGAGGGATTTGGAAATTAAAAAAAAAAGAAAAAGAAGTGGAAAAAACTGCAACAATTGGAACTACTGCACTTCCTAAAGTTGTTGCTAATATTTGTTTATTGTACGTAATTCATTATAAAGCATACAAAAGAAGAGGATGTGCTGATGAGGTTATTATATCTCATTCAGGATGGTTATGTGCCGAATCATTCTGCCAGGATTGAACTTTGCCGAGCAGCTTCCATGGACCATTCAAAAAAGGGCAAAATATTCCTTGAGATGTTGAATAATTGTTTGGATCAGATAAGGACACCGACCTCTGAACATCGGGTATTCATGCGTTGTGATGTTAACTTTGATACCAGTTCTTATGGGAAGAACCTGAATACGTTAATTGGGCGAGCAGCACATATTGATTTTTTGGAGTCTGATGTCTTTGCAAAGTTCATAATGTGGTCCTTCCCGGAATTGTTTCGTTAACTGCAGTAGTTCCGAGTTATATAGTTAGTTTCTTGGCAATTTTGACCAAAACGATGCAATGGAAAATGATAGCCACATTCCATCACGGGCTTTATGTATCCATTTATTTGTTGAAGCCGATTCCAGTGAAGGGATTTGAAGAAGAGCTAGTTGCTAATAGGATGGGCTGCGAGCTAGTTGCTTTGCAGTTTGTATGAAAATTAGTGATAGTGATGTATTTATAGACTCCAGAAAAGACATTAGATCCCATATGTACGTTTTGGATTCAGTAGTAAAATCTTCATTCTTAATTACTTCTAGACTTGGAAAAGACATTAGATCCCGTATGTTGCTACTTGGAGAGCGTTCAAGTTTACAGTATACATTTGATATGATAAATCAAATGAATTCGATGCACTTTTTTTTTTTTTGGATAATTCAGTGAATTTATAAATAAAATAAGGTTCTTTACAACAAGAGATTTACAAGTAAGCCAATCTCTTATCTATACAAAGAGACTTACCAAATGAGCATGAGTATATTATTTTTCTCCATGCCTACAAACGCATAAAAGCAACCTAAGGTTTATCAGCCCACAAGATGTCCTTAACAAGGAACATCTTCCCAATAGATACAAAAATCCTAGCAGTAGGTACTGTAACCTACACTAGTCAAAGCGACCTTCAATACAAAATCAGAAGGTATAGTTTAGGAAAAGACAGCTCATTTTTAGAACAAAATGTTACAATGTTTGACAAGGACTACCGAATATCTGGAGAATGAAGTAGACCTTCAGCTTTCTGGGTACCCATCAGGTGTTGAAGCATTCCTATTATTGTGATGTTCATGGATGATTACCAATCTGGCCTCAAACATATTTTCCAATAGTAGATCAAGCCTAGCAGAAAACAAGCACAGCTGCGTTCCGTACCCTTCCTGCCTAGAAATCATTAAACTCCTTTGGAAATGTTTCAGCTAGCACACACAAAAACTCAACTAGATACACTCAACTTTTATGTACAATAGCTTGAAAATGACAAACAGCAAATTCTATTAGACGCATGTTATATCAGAGTTCTATTAAACACATGTAATATATCAGATGAAGATGAATCCTGACATAAGTTGCTGTTATGGTCATAGGTCTTGATTGCCATCTGCTGCCTATCTTTCTCACTGGTACTGGTCTCCTTTTTTTTCTTTTATAAAAAAGGTTTACTCTCGAAGATGCCAGCATAGAAGCAGTTACTGTTGTTCTGGACACTTGAAGTAGATATATTTAAAGTAGCTTGATTTTCTTTCAATTAATTCTTTTCTTGTTTCTTTTAGCTAGTGCCGCCTTCCGGACTTCCTGTAGCAATCTGCATATAGTCGTTTTTATGTTACTCCTTACCACCTTCCTTCTTATTTGCTTACCGTTAGGTTAGGCTATATCCTTTTTAAAAATATTTTACCTATATATGTTCTAGCGTATGCGGATCACGAGTGCAGCTCTTAACATAAAAGACTTCCCGCCGTTGAGCAAATATGAAAAAGGGAAAAGAATGTTCGTCCACGGTGACTTCCCTCTCTCTTATCTTTAATTGCGTCTCTCTCCATAAGAAAAGTCAGCTATTCCTCGACACTATATAAATAGACACACACACACACGCTGATACTCCCTCTGATTCATAATAAGTGTCGTTTTAGATACATTTTAATTATTTAAAATAAGTGTCATTCTTGACTTTGTA